>CAUYON010083358.1:0-22996 GCA_963573935.1 Arctocebus calabarensis
TACACCTGAGCTGGCGGGTTCGAATCCAGCCCCCGGGCCCGCCAAACAACAATGATGGCTGCAACCAAAAAATGGCCGGGCGTTGTGGCAGGCGCCTGTAGTCCCAGCGACTTGGGAGGCAGAGGCAAGAGACTCGCTTGAGCCTAGGAATTGGAGGTTGCTGTGAGCTGTGATGCCATAGCACTCTATTCAGGGTGACAGCTTGAGGCTCTTTCTCCAAAAAAAAAAAAAAAACATAAACAGGAGTGAGTGAGCCATAATGTTTTGGTTTTGGTTTTGTTCCTATTCTGTCACTGCAATCTAGACCGGCTAGCTTACTGACATTATTGAATAGTCTTTTTATTATGCCCTATTTTCTTAAGACACACAAGATGTAATGAATGTTACACTAATTGAAATTTTTTTACTCTTTTAGCATTCAGGGGCTTGTCTCTGTTTGGCCTCAGTTGTTTTCTCACAGTTTGACCCTGGCCCATTAGCATCAAGCATCCTTGGTAACTGATTAACAATTCAAATTCTCACTCTTCCCCGATTCTCTGAATCAAAAATTGTGGGGGATGGAGCCCAGCAATTTGTTTTAATAGGACCTCCACATGATTATGATTGATGCATGTGTGGAGGACTATTGGTCTAGTCCAGTGTTTTTCAACCTTTCAGTCTCACAGTATACTTGAATCTATAGCTAAACTTCCACAGCACACCTAAGTTATGTTGATCAAAAAAAAAGAGTAAATGGCTCGGTGCCTGTGGCTCAATGGGCTAAAGCGCCAGCCATGTACACCTGAGCTGGCTGGTTCGAATCCAGCCCAGGTCCGCCAAACAACAATGACAGCTGCAACCAAAAAATGGCCGGGCGTTGTGGTAGGCGCCTGTAATCCCAGCTACTTGGGAGGTGGAGGCAGGAGACTCGCTTGAGCACAGGAATTGGAGGTTGCCGTGAGCAGTGATGCCATGGCACTCTACCCAGAGCGACAGCTTGAGGCTCTGTCTCAAAAAAAAAAAAAAAGAGTAAAGCCAGGCGTAGTGGCTCACGCCTGTGATCCTAGCCTTTTGTGAGGCTGAGGTGAGTAGATAACTTGAGCTCAGGTGTTCGAAACCAGTCTGTGCAAGAGCGAGACCCACTCTCTACTAAAAATAGAAAAACTAGCTGGGCATTGTGGCAGGCACCTGTAGTCCAGGTATATTTGGGAGGCAGTGGCAAGAGGATCACTGGAGTCCGAGAGTTTAAGGCTACTATGAGTTATATTGACACCATGGCACTCCACCCAGGGCAACAGAGTGAGAATCTATCTCAAAATATGTGTGTGTGTTGGGGTGTGTGTATTTTTTTCTTTTACTATGCTTTGAACTTCTTTTGAAAATAATTATTGATCTTTAAGAATTTTTGAGGCACACTGGTTGTAAATCACTGGTCTAGTTGAATCCCTCAGGTTCAAAATTGAGGTCTAAAATGGTTACCCGGATTCATACAAGTGACTTTTCTTTCCAATACTTCACATTTGATTGGATTGTTTACAAGTTGTAATTAGAGGCTCGGTGCCTGTGGCTCAACAGGCTAAGGCACCAGCCAAGTATACCTGAGCTGGCGGGTTTGAATCCAGCCTGGCCTGTCAAACAACAATGACGGCTGCAACCAAAAAATGGCCGGGCGTTGTGGCGGGCGCCTATAGTCCCAGCTACTTGGGAGGCAGAGGCAGGAGACTCGCTTGAGCCCAGGAATTGGAGGTTGCTGTGAGCTGTGGATGCCACAGCGCTCTATCCAGGGTGACAGCTTGAGGCTCGGTCTCAAAAAAAGAAAAAAAAAAAGTTGTAATTAGAAAGGAATCAAAGATGAGAAGTTATGAAAGACTTTATAGAGAGCATTATTATTATAAGTAGAGAGAGAAGAGATGGATGGTACTAAGGAGGAAGACTACACTGAATAAAGTTGTGTGTGCATGCATACATACATGTCCTGGGAACAGAACAGGCAAGTTGGACTAATAGCTAGATCTTCTTCCTTTATAATAGTGTAGAGGTAGTAATATGTAAAATAACAATTATAGAGCCTGGTGCATTAATAAAATGTTAACTGTACATTATTGTTATTGGTTGGTATTATTGGTTATGATGTTGACTTTGTTGTGGTTATTGTTATAAGGGAGGCAGTTCCTGACTCAAACCCCAGCAAGTTAATTACTTCAAACCTTAGTTTCCACTTTGGCAAAATAGGAATAGTATCCACCTTCTAGCTAGTAGTAACAATTAAACCAAAAAATGTATGCTGATGCCATTCCTGCTTTATAATAAGTACTTTAATAAATGTTAGCTTGGGTCAAGCACAGTGACTAATGCGTGTAATCTCAGCATTTTTGTAGGATCACTTGAGGCCAGGGTTTAAGACCAGCATGGGCAACATAGCACGACCCCCATCTCCACAAAAAATAAAAATAATTAGCTGAGCATAGTGGCACACACCTACGATCCCTGCTACTCAGAAGGGTAAAGTGGGAGGATTGCTTCAGTGAGCTATAATCTGGCTACTGCACACCATCCTGGGTGACAGAGCAAGAGCCTATATGTTAGTCCATTTTGTGCTGCTATAAAGGATACTTGAAACTGGTACTGTGTAAACAAAAGAGGTTTATTTGGCTCACATTTCTGTAGACTATACAATCATGGTGCCAGCATCTGTTTCTGGTGAGGGCTTCAGGAAGCTTCAAGACAGAAAATGAAGGGAGAGCAGGCATGTTGTATGGCTAGAGGAACAAGAGAAGAAGGGGTACCAGGCTCCTTTAAACAACGAGCTGTCACATGAACTAATAAAGCAAAAATTCACTTACGATTGTGGGTAGGGAACTAAGCCCCTCATGAGGGATCTGTTGCCATAACCCAAACACTTCTTCCTACTCAATAGGATTTCTAGCTAATAGTATTTCTCCAAAGTTGTCTTCACCCCCACCTTATCCAGTCAACATATTTTATGAACTTTACCTTATAAGTATCTCATCTATTTATTTCTTCCATTTTTTTATTACTGTAATTTAAACCTTCTTCATTTCTCAGTTGTATTACTACTCTAGCTTCCTAACTGGTGGTCTCCCACTGCTAGCATTCTCATTGCCAGTTCTTAAAACCCTTCAGTGCCTATCCTTTGTTTTTTTTTTTTGTTTGTTTGTTTTTGAGACAGAGTCTCATTATGTTGCCCTCGGTAGAGTGCTGTGGCGTCACAGCTCACAGCAACCTTAAACTCTTGGGCTTAAGTGTTTCTCTTGCCTCAGCCTCCAAGTATCTAGGATTACAGGCACCTGCCACAACGCCCGGCTATTTTTTTGTTGTAGTTATCATTGTTCTTTGGCAGGCCTGGGTGGGTTCGAAGCTGCCAGCCCCAGTGTGTGTGGCTGGCTCCCTAGCCACTGAGCTATAGGCGCTGAGCCCTATCCTTTGTTTTTAAGATAAAATCTAAATTCTTCAAAGGGTGATAGTGGTCTTCTTCATTTGGCCTCTGCTACACAGTATAGACAAAGAGCAGCTGTCAGTTTTTTTGAGACCCATGCTATAAGTGAACATCTTGAGATCTTTACATATACATCTTCCTTCTGCTTAACTAAGTCCCAGTGGTCTTTCACTTCTAAGCTTGGACTTTATTCAAGAAACCCTTCAGTAATACCCCAATATCATCTGAGATTGGATTAGATGTTCTTGTGTCTTCCTATAGTACTTTTCTGCTTGTCCCTATTACTGTATGTTATAAACTGCATTATTATTACCTGTTGAGTTGTCTCGGCCCTTGAAGAGTACAGTATTCTGCTAGGTTGATCTTTTTCACCAGTCAGTACCTAGGATAATACCTGACAAGATTTGGCTTCTGAAGATTATTTAGTAGTCAGAGTATACACTGTATGTGTATTTTCTTTCAGTTATTTTAAGTTATTCCGATAGTTTAGGTAGTGGTAAAAATTCCAACAGAAGTGTATATATGTGTGCAATAACTGAATATATTAATGGAAGTGTTATATGATAGTATTCTAAGTAATTAAATGTTTTTAAGATTTGTAACTTAGGGCAGCACCTGTGGCTCAGTGGGTAGGGTGCCGGCCCCATATACAGAGGGTGGTGGGTTTGAGCCCGGTCCTAGCCAAACTGCAACAAAAAATAGCTGGGCATTGTGGCAGACGCCTGTAGTTCCAGCTCCTGGGGACGCTGAGGCAAGAGAAATGCCTAAGGCCAGGAGGTAGAGGTTGCTGTAAGCTGTGACACCATGGCACACTCTACTGAGGGCAATAAAGTGAGACTCTGTCTCTTTAAAGAAAAAAAAAAAGATTTGTAACTTAATATAAAATATAATCAGAAACATCTGCTTACAGCACAAGTCAAACTTTTATTTATTTATTTTAAGACAAAGTATCACTCTGTTGGTCAAAGTGTCATGGCCTCAGCCTAGCTCATAGCACCATCGAACTCTTGGGACTAAAGTGATTCTCCTGCCTCAGCCTCCCAGGTAGCTGGGACTACAGTTGCCCACCACAAATGCCTGGCTTATTTTTCTATTTTTTTTAGTAGAGAGAGAGAGAGAGGGGGAGGGAGGATATGTGTGTGTCTGTTTCTTGTTCAAGCTGATCTCGAACTCCAAAGCTTAGGGGATCCTCCCACCTTGGCTTCCCATAGTATTAGAATTACAGACATGCGCCACAATGCCTGGCCAAGTCAAACTTTTAAAAAGCAGTTTCTTATGACTTTACTTTTATACTCTCTACTGTAAAATATTTAATTTTTAAGTAAACCTTCTAAATTAAGTATTTAAAATAAATTTAGTCTTGATTTTAGTTTGTGAATTTTTTTAGTAGTTGGAGAAAAGTTGTGCTAGTTCCCTACTGTGTTAGAAACAGTTGTCAAGTGTAGTTCTTTACCCCGTGAGACTAGGAGTTGTTTCTAAACCACACAGTTGTTAGTAGCACAGATTTGCCTGTTTCCAGTCTGATCTGTAACTATGGGTAAGTAATTTGGAATATGGTATTTGTGGGAAAAAACTTTGTGTAAATTAAATTCCATTAAAACTACTATTAAACTACTATTCCATTAAAACTACTCTCTAGCTTTAAGTTAATTTATAATCTAAAGTATATCACAGACTTTAAACTCTAGCCAATCAATAATAAACTTGTTTGCAAATTTTTAAGGTAATTGTGAAGGTATATAAAACTTAAGGTATTCTTCTAGTCTCAGAATGGATAGACTCAAGATAGGATTTTATTTGAATCCTACTATAAATTTTCAGTGCTATTTATCATCAGTTTTCAAAGATTACTTTTTAAAGCATATTTATTCTCCAGAAGCCTTTACTTTTACCTGTGGCTCTCATTAATAGTGAATATTCTAGTATATATATAGCACAGGACTTATAGTAAAATGTAGGAATTATAAAAAATTTTTTGATATCATCTGTTTTCATATAACATCGTTTTAAATTGAATATTAACTTTTTATCCCTTGAGGGAATTGATAAAAGTTTAATGAAAAAGACATAGTAAGGCCAGGCACGGTGGTTCACACCTGTAATCCTAGCACTTTGGGAGGCCGAGGCAGGTGGATTGCCTGAGCTTGCAGGTTTGAGGCCAGTCTGAGCAAGAGCAAGACTCTGTCTCTAAAAATAGCCAGGCATTGTGGCAGGTGCCTATAGTCTTATCTAATTGGGAGGCTGAGGCAAGAGAATTGAGTGATCAAGAGTTTAATATTGCTGTGAGCTATGATGTCATAGCACTCTACTGAGGATAAAAAATGAGACTTTTATCTAAACAGTATATATGGGCAGCGCCTGTGGCTCAGTGAGTAGGGCACCGGCCCCATATGCTGGAGGTGGCTGGTTCAAACCCAGCCCTGGCCAAAAACTGCAAAAAAAAAAAAAAAAAAAAAAAAAAAAAATTAAAAAACAAAAAAAAAAAAACAGTATATATATAGATATATAAATAATATGTATAGTATATGTGTGGTTTTATACACACACCGAGTCACAGACCACATATACTACAATGGTCCCATAAGATTATAATACCATATTTTTACTATACCTTTTCTATGTTTAGATACGCAGATAACCACTGTGTTACAGTTGCCTACAATATTCAGTACAATAACATGCTGTACAGATTTGTAGCCTATGAGCAGTAGGCTATATACCATTATAGCCTAGGTGTGCAGTAAACTGCTATGCCATCTAGATTTATATTAAGTATACTATATGATGTTTGCGCAATGAAATTGCCTAAAAATGCATTTCTCAGAACATATCTTTATTGTTAAGAGATACATAATTGAATACGTCTGCACAGCCCATTTTGTGTAGCCATGTGGCTGTTGAGCACTTAAAGTATGGTTAGTCTAAATTGAGGTGTGCTGTGTTTAAAATACATACTGATTTCAAAGATTTAGTATTATACAAGAATGTAAAATATTTCAGTAGTTTTATATTGATTACATGTTGAAATAGTATTTTAGATGTAATATATATTAATTTTATATTTTGTTTTTAATGTAATTACTAGAAAATTAAAAATATACAGATCACATTCTATTTCTTTTAGACATCTCTAGTCTGGAACATTTTTTAAGTTTTTAATTTTAAGTATTAATTTTTTTTGAGACAAGAGTCTCACTATGTTGCCCTCGGTAGAGCTGTGGCATCATAGCTCACAGCAACGTCAAACTCTTGGGTTTAAGCGATTCTCTCCCAAGTAACTGGGACTACAGGCGTCCACCACAATGCTCGGCTATTTTTTGGTTGCAGTTGCCATTGTTGTTTTAGCAGCCTCGAACCCGCTAGCTTTGGTGTATGTGGCTGGTACCCTACTCATTGAACTATGGTCGCTGAGTCCCCCTCCCCCTTTTTTTTTTGAGACAGAGCCTCAAGCTGTTGCCCTGGGTAGTGTGCTGTGGCATCACAGCTCACAGCAACCTCCAACTCCTGGGCACAAGCGATTCTCCTGCCTCCTCCTTCCAAGTAGCTGGGACTACAGGTGCCTGCCACAACGCCCGACTGTTTTATGGTTGCAGCTGTCATTGTTGTTTGGCAGGCCCTGGCTGGATTCGAACCCGCCAGCTCAAGTGTATGTGGCTGGCGCCTTAGCCACTTGAGCCACAGGCGCCAAGCCCTTTTTTTTTTTGAGACTGATTCTCACTCTGTTGTCTGGGCTAGCATGCCATGACCTCAGCCTAGTTAATAGCAACCTCAAACTCCTGGACTCAAGCAATCCTCCTGCCTCAGCCTCCCAGAGTAGTTGGGACTATGGATGCCTGCTAAAACACCCAACTAATTTTTTTATTTTTTTTTCTATTTTTAGTAGAGATGGGGATCTCTGTTTTGCTCAGGCTGGTCTTGAACTCCTGAGTTCAAGGAATCTTCCCGCCTTGACCTCCCAGATTGTTAGGATTGTAGGCATGAGCCACTGCACTGAGCCTTGGAATATTTTCCTTTTTAATAAAAATTGTTTTCTGTAAAACAATTAAAATTGAACATTTTTGGTATTGAGAGTTACTTTCTAGTAGTCTTAGGTTGTAGCGTGACATCTAACTATTGGCATTCTACAATTAGATGCAAAAGTGAAAACTATAAAATTTAAAAATATTTAGCAAATAAAATTATTTTAAGGTCTTGCTTTTTAGACTCATTAACACAAAACCATAGATAACTAATCCTTCATAATTTCATGGCTGTTTAGTTGGAGCCAGTTTGGCATCTACTGCGGATTACTAGCTTATTTGTTGTTTTATTTATTTATGTAACAAACATTTTTGTTTGCTTTATGTTTACTAAGTCTGTCATTGGGAATACTCTGTAATTTTAGGAGGGAAGGAAAAATGGATGTGCATGTATACATGTTTCTGGATTTATAGATAGGATGAAGTTTGTTTTTTTTCCTGTAAAGAGGTAAGGTTGTCATAGTCTATCACTAGTGATGGCTTCATGAATTGAAAAAAATTAAAGGATTTTTCCATCTATGGGAATTAACATTTATTGAATACTTATTGGGTACCAAGCTAAACACTGAAAAATATAAAAGAAAATCCTTGCCCTTAGAGTTTACAATTTTGCTAGGGAAATAATGGCATATAACAAAGTGGATACAACATAAGGCAGCTAGGGTTCAATAAGAAATATATGGAACATATATAATACACAGAAATTCAAATAAAGAAGAGATCATAAATGGAGATTTTTTTTCTTTGCTGCTTGAGAAAACTTATCAAAATGGTAGCCAAGTAATCTTTGCAGACTGATCTCTGTTTAAGTCCTTTATGGCACTGTACCTGATTCTCAGAACAGTCACTGGTAATTTATTGTGAGAACTATACAGAAATTTAACACAATTTTTTTTTTTAACCTCAGCAAGAGTTCAAGACAGTATTTTTAGAACTGAGATTTGAGTACTTTAGAGCAAGACGATGTTTACAAATGGTAATTTGGGATTTTTTTTTCTGTTTAATTTTAATAGAATTTATTGGTTTTCTTTTGCATGCTTCTTGTGGAAGGCCTCTCTGGGTTCCCCTGGTTATCTTGTTTTTGGACTGGTTCTTTTGAAGCTAACGGCCCTTTTTTCTTCTTAGCTTTTGAACCTCCTGAAAAACCCCAATGCACAGAACTTTCTTGGTCACAAATTGGTGGTGGGCTCTTCCATAATATGGGGAGGTGGGAAGGTATACTCAATTCCCAGCTCCCTTCTCAAAGACATCATACTTGGTCTTAGGGAGGTTTTTGAGCTTCTTTTTCTTCGGGTGTATGCTCATTGGCAGATAGAGTTTGTGGGCTTTGTCTTTTTGATATGTCTGCATGTGTTCTTCATAATTGCATACCTTGATGGTCAAGGCAACTGTTCAAACTTCCAAATCTGGTGTCCTCAGGGTTTGCTGTGACCTTTTCATCACCACTTCTTGCTTGATTTTTACCTTTTCCTTTTTGTTGGATATTTTCAATGACAAGAGTCTTTTCAGAACATCATTATCCATCTCAATTCCAGGGATATTCTGGTAGTCTTTGAGCAGCATGAAAAGGTGTACAGCTCATTATCTTCATTATCTATTTTTAGCTGAATTGGTCTGGATGGATATCCACTGGGGCTTGAGTCCCAATTGAACTGTGCACCCTCACTCAGCCCTAAGCATGGTGACTTTTAACCTCTGCAGGGCTCTCATCTATGAGTTGCGTGGGCATCGCCGTGCTGGCTCAGGCTTGGAAAGTTCAGGTTTTCTATGGTATGCATGATTCAAATCATGTAGCTTCTTTAATTTATTTACTGTGTGTTGCAGATTGCAGCTGAATTAACACTTATCTTTCTTGTTACTACTTCTGAGTTCCTTACTTTTCAGTCTTTAATATTTGCTGTGTTGATGATGAGAAGGAAAGGCTTCCAGAGTGGGGATGTTTAGTAATAAGAGCTAGAGATTTTAAGCAGGCGAAGGTAGTGGGAGAGAGGAGTCATACAGAAGGAAAAGTTTGAGAATGTACTTTGCAGTGTTGTAGAAATTAACTGACTACTGAGGACATGACAAGACAGGTTAATGAAGATACTACCCTCACATGGTTACACATTACGAATGTATCATAATAAATGAAATATGTCACACAACCAAAAGTGTAAATGTTAATTAAACTGTAAGGAAGAAAAGAGGAAGAGGAAACTCGTAGGTGTCAGAAATGAGAAATCAGATCAATGCAGTAATTGGCAGCTGGTGCTGCTATATATTAGCTCAGGGACCTTTTGGTCCTGGATATGTGTGTGCTTAGGAATCTGGGGTAGAATTTTATTGAATATATGGGGAAAGGAAATGTGACCTTGGGCTTTTTCAACCTAGAGCTGGCACAAAGAGCCAAGCATGAGGCCTAGAATCTGAAATACCTTCCCCTGCCTAGAGATTTTATAGAAAGAGAAACCACTAGTCAAACACTGAGAAACAAACTCAGTAGTAGAACAGTCTAAAAAAATATGAAATGTGTGTGTAAAAATGATTGAAGAGGCAGTTCCCGTAGCTCAGTAGGTAGGGCGCCAGCTACATACACCAAGGCTGACAGGTTCGAACCCAGTCTGGGCCAGCTAAAACAACAATGACAGCTGCAGCAAAAAAATAGCTGGTGTTGTGGTGCGCACCTGTAGTCCCAGCTACTTGGGATGCTGAGGCAAGAGAATCATTTAAACCCAAGAGTTTGAGGTTGCTGTAAGCTGTGATGCCATAGCACTTTACCAAGGGTGACACAGTGAGACTCTGTCTCCAAAAAAAATGATTGAAGGGATGAAAGAAGGAAACAAAGCCTGATGAAGTATTAGGTCATGGTGAAAAAGGAATAGTAAGTCTTGGAGGGAAAACATAGAAATTAAGAATATGATCATAGAAATTGGCTTTGGATACTCTTAGGTAGAAAAAGCAAAGAGAATCTAGCAATAAATGATTAAGAAGAGCCAAATCTGAAATACAATCACACAGAAGTAAGAAATTGAAAATATAGGAGTGAAAAAATACTAGGCTGATATAAAACAAAACAAAAAGTTGTTTGAAAAATACTGTTATCAGACAAAAATAGATTTATAAGGCAAAAGCACTGTCAGGGATAAAGAAAGCCATTACATGATGATAAATAGAATAATTCACCAGGAAGTCATAATTATCTTGAATCTATGTGTTCGAATAATGTCATCTCAAAGTATACAAAGCAAAAATTCACAGGCTAAAAGCAGACTACCTACAGATACAGTGGGAGATTTTAACACATTTCCTTCAGAAGCCAATAAAACATCACCATCCCTTCTACGAAAGTAACGGCATTGAACAACACAGTTAGCAAGCTCTTACTTTTAGGCAGGTTTAAACTGTACTCTGAAAAATAAAGAGTATTGATGTTCAAGTGCACATGGAACACTGATAGAAATTAACCTCATATGAGACCACAAAGGGATGGCTCCACAAATGCTGAGGTATCTCACACTGGCTGCTTTTACTATCTACAGGGTACTATGTGGAAAACTTACTTGGTTTTTCAAATTTTGTTTGAAAGTATGTTAATTGAATATTATTTAAATGAAATAATAATTGAAACATTTATTGAACTGTGAATATGACCCAGGCATAACCACTGAGTATTTTGCATATGTTATTCTGTATTTAAGGCTTTTTTAGCAATCCTGTGAATTACAGGAAACACATGAGAAAATGTAGGCTTACATATGTTAATTGACTTAACCAAGCTTGGCCAACTAGAAAACCTCTACTTTTAAATATAACAGTGTTACAACCCCCTTTTTAATGCCTTTGTTGTTATAAAATGTATCCAGATTGAGAAACCTACATAAAACCAATAGAGAACTAAGATTCTTGTATGCTACCAGGTCAAGAAATAGAGCTTTGCCAGCTACTACAAAAGTCTTCTGTATGCCTTGTTCCAATTATATACCTCTCTCTTCCCACTAAAAGTATTTTTATGATAATCAATTTCTGGCTTTTTTTCTTTATAATTACGTGTATTCTTAAACATTTGCTTTAATAATGTTTATTTTTTCCCCCACTGTCCTTCCCATCCGTTTTGTTGAAGAAACTGGTAGTTTGACCAGATAAAAGGCATTGTTTTGTGATATTAGTGACTACTGATACTCATTTGTTAAATCTGTTAACTTATTAGAGATTTTAGATCACTAAAATTAGTGATTCTCTAGTTTTATTATTTCTTCATTAATGGTTTATTTCTGTGGAAACGCTGCCCCTTATCTAATTCTAATACTTGGTCACCAAGTGGTTCAAGGGAGGAAGAATAAATCTTTGATTATTTCTTATTACTTATCAATTTTCAAAGCAATGAGTTGGTTTTCACTAGCATGTTTTAAAGTAATCGTTCTTTCTTTTTTGTTACGAACTTCTGGTTTTTAAATAAATTTATTTCAGTTTATTCCAATTATCCTTACTGATGCTTGACTTGTCCCTCTCTTTGGCTGGTGGGAGCTGCTTCAAGTTTGCTCTTTGTCTATTGTATAGCTATACCATAGTACATTTAACAGATTTTTATTGATGAACATTTTAATTGTTACCCTGCAGTACTATGTATTTAAACAGTATTGCAATGAAAATCTTGGTACATACTACTTTGCCCACACGTGTGAAAATAACTGTAGGATCAGCTTCCAGAAATGGACTGGGTAAGTAATAGCTATTGCCAAATTGCCCTCCATAGAACAATTATGAAATTTTTTTTCTTAATATTGGTATGTTACTTAACTTTTTTACATGTGATAATCTGCTAGATTTTTTTTTTTCTTTTGACTTGGTACCTGTAGCACAGTGGTTACGACGCCGGCCACAGACACCAAGACTGGTGGGTTCTAACCTGGCCCACGCCATTTGACAACAATGACAATTGCAACAAAAAAAAATAACTAGGCATTGTAGTGGGTGCCTATAGTCCTAGCTACTTGGGAGACTGAGGCAAGAGAATCGTTTAAGCCCAAGAGTTAAGGTTGCTGTGAGCTATGACACAACTGCACTCTACCAAGGACAACATAGTGAGACTCTGTCTCAAAAAAAACAAACGAAAAAAACTTATTTTTATTTGTATTTCATTTGTTTCCTTAATTCTGAACTGTTTTGTTTATGTCCTTGGCCTAATTTTCTGTTGAATTGTTGATCTTCTATATTGACTTGCAGATACTTAGTTATAACAAGGAAGGTACCCCTTTGTGATGTGTTGCAGGTATATTTTTCTAATTATGTTTCTTCTTTTGACTATACTTACACGATGTTTCTTTTCTTTCTTTCTTATTTTTAATTTGTCCGTTGCAGTTTGGCCCAGGGCCGGGCTCCAACCCACCACCCTGGGGGACATGCGCCCGCCCTACTCACTGAGCCACAGGCACCACCCATGATGTTTATTTTCTAAGAAGAATTTAAAAATTAAATATAATGCTCAGATTTATGAGTTTATCTAAACTTAGAAAGGAGGAGAAGTACAATACAGTAATCTCCCTGTTATTTGCACCCATGGGGATTGGTAGATGTAGTTTCTGGGTGATATATATATATAAACGTATTTTCCCATTGCTTGAGAGTTACTATTAAAAATAGACTTAACTAATTCTATACTCCATACCATTCAAACTATACTATAAACTCTGACTTTATTGATTTGATACTAACATTAAAATACATCAATTAAAAGAAAATTAGGGCAAATTAAAGACAGACAGACTTTATTTACTATAACAGTTTTATTGTTATAAAACAGCTTTGTAAAGGCAATGTACAATATTAGTTAAATAGCAGTAAATACACTTTTCACTTTCACTACCACATTTTTTTAACTTCAAGTAACATACATTAACATCTAACATTGTTAGAACACATGGGAGCCACTGGAGTGATGCCTGAAGTACTGGTGTTGGGTGCTGCACAAGTTTAAACTCTTGTTTAAAGGATTTTTTTTGTTGAGGGAGGTCAAGTGCAGGTTGCTTGAGAGTGCTAGTTGCTTGAGTCTGGTTAATGGGAAGTTCACTGTACAAAGAAACTCCCTCAAACTCTTCTAGAGTTAAATTGCTAACCTATTTTCCTGTCATCCTTTAATACATCAGTATATATCCTGCAAACAAGGATATATTTTTGAAAACCATATAGCTACTATTTTTTTTATTTTTAATTTTAATTTGTGGGGTTTGTTTTTTTTTTTTGAGACAGAGCCTCTATCTGTCCTTCTGGATAGAGTGCTGTGGCATCAGGCTCACAGCAACCTCCAATTCCTGGGCTCAAGTGAGTCTCCTGCCTCAGCCTCCCAAGTAGCTGGGACTACAGGCACCTGCCACAACACCCGGCCAATTTTTGGTTGCAGCCATCATTGTTGTTTGGCCGGCCCAGGCTGGATTCGAACCCGCCAGCTCAAGTGTATGTGGCTGGCACCTTACCCCGTTGAGCCACAGGCGCCGAGCCACTACTGTTTTTTTTAAATGTTTTGTTTCTTACAGACATGAGGTCTTGCTGCGTTGCCCAGGCTACTCTCATACTCCTGGCCTCAAGTGATCCTCCAACTTTGCCCTCCCAAAGTTCTGAGATTACAGTGTGAGCTACTTTACCCAGCCACTACAACTATTAGAGTCAATTAACAGTGATACATTACTATTTTCATAAATGTTGAGGGCCCCTTCAAGATTCACCATGTGTTCTAATAGAATCCTTTTTGTAAAATGATCTAGTTCAGAATCACATATTTGATTTTACCGTATCTCTTCAGTCTCCCTCAATCCCAGTGTATTTCAATCTGGAAGAGTTTCTAATATTTTCTGGATTTTGATATTTTGATGATTATGAATCATTGATTTTATAGAACAAATCAAATTTGGGTTTGTTTGGTGTTTCTTCATAATTAGATTCAGGTTATGCATCTTTGTCAGGAATATCCAAGAAATGCTATGATCTTACTGTATGTTTATCAGGTGGCACACGGTTTCAATTTGTCCTCTTGATGATGTTGACTGTGGTACTTGATTATGGTAGCAATCAAGTACCACATCTCTTACTGGCATCTCTACTTATATAGAGTTATTTTTCTCTTTCTACTTATTTTCTGGAGATATGCTGTAAATATCTTGTTTATCATCATACTTCTGATTTATTTGTTTAGATCAGTATGGATTTATGAGTTGCTGTTGTATTGTGTGGGCTATATCTTTTACTCCCATTATTAATTTTTAAGCTTCTACATAATTTTGCCAAGTGGGAGCCTTTTCAGGCTGACTTCTACGTTCTTTTCCCATGCCCTTATTATTATTGAGTGCAATTTTTCTTTCTGCCACAGGATATTCCAGGCTTCTGTTATACTTTCCTGTTCCATTCCTGGAATTAGCTATTTCTCCAAGGAAGTCTTCATTCATTTATAGAAAATGTTTTTCAGATGCCAAGGTCCAATTGCTAGTCATGCTTGCTGCTTTTGGAATATTATTGCTCCCAAGCTCTGTCAGTGGTCAGAACTGGGAAATATAGGCACATACATCCAGACATAGCTATACATTTATTTCTATATTTATTTTTATATCTGTCTATATTTGAAAACTGAATTTACATTGAGAGCTCCAAATTTCAGTCTAACACTAAAAGGCTTTAGTTCTAGCTTCTCTCTTTTAGTATATATTATTCTCTGACAATGACAAATCTGGCTTCTACTATCCTATTTATTTATTTGATCAGTCCTGTTATTGTATATAATCTTCAATCCCTGCCATCCCCCCTCCTATGCAATGCTCTGTCTCTACTGTTGGCTATGATATCCTATTCCAGGCCATTCTTCCTCCCCCATGCATACTTATTTCTTACTCCTCTTGAAGGCCACCGCCACGTGCCAGATTACTCTTAAATACTCTTTTCTCCCTACTTGGTATCTGATATCCTATTCTGAGCTGTCCCTCTTCAAAGACACCTTCCTAACCTCCTTGACTCTAATACCCCTTGGTAGCCTTGGTAGACTGCCTTCCGCACCCCATTTGGGCTCTCTGTAGTATCAGTCCCCTTCCTGCTCCTTTCAGTAGGTAGACATCGTCCTCACCTTTTTTTTTTTTAATGAATTCCAAGTTACATGGAAATCTAACATTCCGTTGGCGTAAATGTGGTATTTATTACAGCAGTACATGCGGAAATATAACATTTCTTTTATACGGCTATCCAGATATTTGGAATTTTGTATAAAAGTTGCATCCTCCCTCTTCCTAAATTTGAAGTTTTAAAAAAACTCTTCCGGACAGGGCATGGTAGCTCATTCCTGTAATCCTAGTACTCTGGGAGGCTGAGGCAAGTGGATTGCTTGAGCTCAGGAGTTAAGACTAGCCTGAGCATGAGCAAAATCCCTTCTCTACTACAAATAGAGGAAAACTGAGGCAAGAGGATTGCTTGAGCCGCAGAGTTTGAGGTTGCTGTGAGCTATGATGATGCAATGGTAACAAAATGAGACTCTGTCTCAAAAAAAAAAAAAAAAAAGTTGGCTCGGTGCCTGTGGCTCAACGGGCTAAGGTGCCAGCTACGTACACCTGGGCTGGTGGGTTCAAATCCAGCCTGGGCCGGCCAATCAACAATGACAGCTGCAACCAAAAAATGGCCGGGCTTTGTGGCAGGTGCCTGTAGTCCCAGCTACTTGGGAGGCTGAGGCAGGAGACTCGCTTGAGCCCAGGAATTGGAGGTTGCTGTGAGCTGTGATGCCACAGCAGGCTATTCAGGGTGATAGCTTGAGGCTCTGTCTCAAAAAGAAATTTTTCTATATTTGTGAAATTTTTTTAAAAAATAGATGTCATTTTTTTATTGCTTTTGTTTATAACAGATGATGATGTACCTGCAGATATGGTTGCAGAAGAATCAGGTCCTGGTGCACAAAATAGTCCATACCAACTTCGTAGAAAAACTCTTTTGCCGAAAAGAACAGCGTGTCCTACAAAGAGCAGTATGGAGGTAAGTTTTAACATAACGGTTTTTCTTTTTGTAATGAAAGAATTTTTAGGAAACAAACAAAAAATGCAAAGCCAACATTTTTAAGAAGTAATGATTATAAGTGGTAAATATAATTGCTTTATTAGTTTTGGGTGTTTTTGTTTTTGAAGGGTGCCTCAACTTCAACTACAGAAAACTTTGGTCATCGTGCAAAACGTGCAAGAGTGTCTGGAAAATCACAAGATCTATCAGGTATTTCCTATGGTGAAATGAGGGATAGAGTGAGATAATTTTTAAACATTTTTGTTTGATATTAAAAATAAAAATTAAGTCTCAACTCTCAACGCCCATAGCACAGTGGTTACAGCGCCAGCCACATACCCCGAAGGTAGCAGGCTTGAACCTGGTCCAGGCCAGCTAAACAACTATAACCAAAAAAAAGCCGGGTGTTGTGGTGGGCGCCTGTAGTCCCAGCTACTTGGGAGGCTGAGGCAAGAGAATCCCTTAAGCCCAAGAGTTGGAGGTTGCTGTGAGCTGTGACGCTATGGCACTCTATTGAGGGCGACATAGTGAGACTCTGTCTCAAAAAAATAAAAAATAAAAATGAAATTTGAGTATTGCTTTTGAGATTGAGAAAGTGATTGTTACAGAATATACATTAGAATTCTAACCTCTCCCTCTTTGACTTTTATTGTTGTATACAAATGCTTTGTTATATTTATTTTAACCAATTTCTCAGATGGCACGTTCCTAAAAGAAGCAATACTTGTTATGTCAGGATAAATGGACATGGATATGTATTGTCTGTGAAAGCCAAATGCTTATGAAATTATACTCATCAAAAAATAATATTCATTAGATAAAAAGAAAACAATGTTCTTTAAATAATGAAAAGGTCAGTGCTAGCACGATAAATAGTTTATATTTGTTTGTTAATCTTTTTGTAGCAGCGCCTGCTGAACAGTATCTTCAGGAGAAACTACCAGATGAAGTAGTTCTAAAAATCTTCTCTTATTTGCTGGAACAGGATCTTTGTAGAGCAGCTTGTGTGTGTAAACGCTTCAGTGAACTTGCTAATGATCCAATTTTGTGGTAAGTGAAATCCTATTCCTTATTATCTTGAGATACGTTATTTGCTGCCCAAAATGTTAAATGTGGTAGGGAAGTTGAAATGTGAGTTGGTAGATACAGTTAAATAGTCAAAACAAAATTAAAAGGCTTATAAGTTCCAGGTTACTTGTTTATCACATATGTGGGCTGTCTGTCCAGACGGTATTTATTACTCAGTAAAAGAAGTATTTTCTCTGCTGTTTATCAGTTAATAACAACCAAGTGATGATAGAAATGTTTTTTCATTTAATTGGTTTTTAGAGAACTTAGTATAATTTAAAATAGCTAATGAATTTAATCTATTAGGTTAGAGAGAATATAGATTTTGTGTATCACTTTTGGAAAACAGTTATATTCATAAACCTTAAAATATATGTGCCCTTTGATGCAATAATTCTGCTTCTGAAAATTTTTTGGCCTTATGCATAAATTTTTCTTAATAGCATAATTTAGTAGTGAAGAAAAATTAAAAATAATGTAAATGTCCAGCAGTAAGGGGATGAACTAAATAAATAAATTATGTAATGTTTCCTTGAAGCACTGTGATACAGCCATTAACAGTTTAGTAACATGAAAAACTGTTATAAAAAGTGAAAAAAAATACAAAATTGATAATGTTCTGTAATCACAACTGTAATAAAATACATGATCTGAAAATAAAATGATTAGAAGGAAATGTGGTAAACTTTAATAGTGTATATATTGAAACTATAGGTTATCTCTGTTTCTTTATACTTTTCTATCTTTTACAACAGTTAATAAATGCATAATTTTTATGATAAGGTACACTTTATATTTAAGAGAACAATTATGCTTATGTTAGCAAAGAAAATGAAGAGGAAAAGAAAACAACATTGTGCGTTGTATAAGAAATGATAATGTTTACTATTACTCCGGTTCTAAGATTTGATGGATCTTGATATAAGATGTAAATGGACTGAGGATAGGGGAAAAGTTAAGTTCAAAAAGTACTTTTTAAATTATTATTTTAAAATCATATGATTGTAGGGGAGAGCTAAGAAAGGGAAGGAGAGGGAAGTGGGGGCAGAAAGGATGTGGTACACCTTTTGGGGGCAGGACACAATGATAAGAGGGTCTTTATTTAACAAAAGCAATCAACGTAATCTGGTTCTGTGTACCCTCAATGAATCCTCAACAACAACAGCAAAAAATCATAATTATATAGGGTGGTGCCTATGGCTCAAGGAGTAGGGTGCCGGCCCCATGTACCAGGGGTGCTGGGTTCAAGCCTGGCCAAAACTGCCAAAAAAAACAAAAAAATCATAATTATATAAAACTTTTATAATAGGGGTAGCTTTTTTCTGAGTAAACAATTAGTTAAGAAATTGACACTTTTCATTCTTCGGGGTGAACTAATTTTCATACGCTGTTACATTGTTTCAGCCAAAAACTGTTTTTCACATTTAAAATCCTTGCACAAAAGATTTATTGCTTTTAAAACAAAATAAGACAACCTCAAAGAACTTATTTTAGTAAAATCCTATATTTTGATATTCAATTTTGTCTTATTGAAGTTTTTGAGACCAGAAGTAATTGTTAAAGTAGTTTGAAATTTCATTAGTCTAAAGAATATTTTACCAAGAAGTTCTTAATTCCTTTTTCCCTTCAGGAAACGATTATACATGGAAGTATTCGAATATACCCGCCCTATGATGCATCCTGAACCTGGTAAATTCTACCAAATTAATCCAGAAGAATATGAACATCCAAATCCTTGGAAAGAGAGTTTCCAGCAGTTGGTATGAAGTATAAATAGAAAATACTGATTTATATTATACATATGTAAATAAAAATTTCTTTTTAAAAAGTAAATTTAGCTGGGCACAGTGGTATTTGCATATAGTCCCGGCTACTCAAGAGGCTGAGGAGGGAGAATGTTTAACCCTAGAAGCTGACATGCAGCCTGGGCAACACAGCAGGACTCTGTCCTTTTCACACCCCCAACCTCCCTCCAAAAAAAAAAAAAATAAGCTTTTTTAAATAAATGAACTCAAGAATGGGTTTTGAAGGTAAACCAGTGAACTTTTATTAACCAATAAGATTATTCAGCAGTTCTTTTTACTACTGACATATCTGAATAATTTAGTGACAATAAGCATTGGTAGCCTGAGAGCAGTTAAGACTTCAGTGGGTCTGTTTGAATTTGTATGCCACATTTAGCATAATTTTCATATGATCTTTTATGAGTGGTCCTCATCTGGGAATGTTTTGATCTCTAAGGGACATGTAGCAATGTGTGGAGACATTCCCCCCCACCTCCCCTTTTTTTTTCTCTTTTGCCCCTCTACTTGCTTGGAGATATTTTTTGATTATCACAATGGGAGGAGAGGGTACAGATGATAATTTAGTTTGGTAGAGGCTACCATGCACAGGACAGCTCCCACAACAAAGAATTATGTAGCCCAAAATACCAATAGTGCTTGCAACTGAAAAACACTATTCTTTCCTGATTATTCCTGAGTTGTAATCTGTTCCAGATTCAATATTATACTCTGTGACAGAAAATTATTTGAAATAAATTAGAATTATTTTTGATATTTTAATAAAAGTTATTCATGTAGTGATACATTGATTTTAGAATATAATATTTATGGTGGCACCTGTAGCTCACGCGGCTAAAGTGCCAGCCACATACACTAGAGCTGGTGGGTTCGAATCCAGCTGGGGCTTGCCAAATAATGACAACTACAAACAAAAAATAGCCAGGTGTTGTGGCGGGCGCCTGTAGTCCCAGCTACTTGAGAAGCCGAGGCAAGAGAATCACTTAAGCCCAGGAGTTGGAGATTGCTGTGAGTTGTGATGTCACAGCACTCTACCCAGGGCTATAGCTTGAGGCTCTGTTTCAAAAAAAGAACATAATGTTTATATCTGTAAATGTTTTGTTTTTGGCATTTTAGTATAAAGGTGCACATGTAAAGCCAGGATTTGCTGAACATTTCTACAGTAACCCTGCAAGATACAAAGGAAGAGAAAATATGTTGGTATGTTTGGTTTGTGTTTTTCTGCCTTAAAATGGTAATCTTTCAGTTCTGTACTGACACTGTTATTTTTTTCTAGTATTATGATACAATTGAAGATGCTCTTGGTGGGGTACAAGAAGCCCATTTTGATGGACTTATCTTTGTTCATTCTGGAATATACACTGATGAATGGATATATATTGAATCTCCAATCACCATGATTGGTGCAGGTATTTCGAAATGCATTTATTTTATTCATATCATTTGATTTATATGAGAGGATTTTAAAATGCTGGTGACTTAAAATCCTGTTGAACTTTGATAATACCTTACTGATAACATAAGAATCAAGATATCACACATCTTTTCTGTGAAAGAAATGAAGACATTATGAGTTCAGAAATTACAGATTTTTTTTTTGAGACAGAATCTCAAGCTGTTGCTCTCAGAGTGCTGTGGTGTTATAGTTAACAGCAACCTCCATCTCGGGCTTAAGCTATCCACTTGCCTCACTTTTTCTGTTTGTTTTTTTTTAAACAGCATCAAGCTGTTGCCCCGGGTAGAATGCTAGGGCATCACAGCTCACAGCAACCTCCAACTCCTGGGCTCTAGCAATTCTCCTGCCTCCACCTCACAAGTAGCTGGGACTACAGGCACCCTCCACAATGCACGGCTATTTTTGGTTGCAGCCGTCATTGGTGTTTGGCAGGCCTGGGCTGAATTCGAACCCACCAGCTCAGTTGTATGTGGCTGGCGCCTTAGCTGCTTGAGCCACAGGTGCTGAGCCAGTTTTTCTGTTTTTAATAGAGACTGGGTCTCACTTTTGCTCAGGCTGGTCTAGAACCCATGAGTTCAAGTAATCACCTGCCTTGGCCTCCCAGAGTGTTAGGATTACAGTATCATGAGCCACCACACTCGGCCTAGTTTATATATATTTCTTTTCTTTTTTTTTTTTGAGACAGAGCCTCAAGCTGTCACCCTGGACAGAGTGCTATGGCATCACAGCTCACAGCAACCTCCAATTCCTGGGCTCAAGTGAGTCTCCTGTCTCTGCCTCCCAAGTAGCTGGGACTACAGGCGCCCGCCACAACACCTGGCCATTTTTTTGGTTGTAGCCATCATTGTTCGGCGGGCCCAGGTTGGATTCGAACCTGCCAGCTCAGGTGTACGTGGCTGGCGTGGCTGGCGCCTTAGCCCGTTGAGCCACAGGCACCGAGCCTGTATATATTTTTTGATGTCAGTACTTTTTCCAATTGCCTTTATTTATTAAACAAAGAAAAGTATCTCTTTTATTTTTTATTTGAAAATAAAGATACTGGGTGGTGCCTGTGGCTCAAGGAGCAGGGTGCCAGCCCCATATACCAGAGGTGGCAAGTTCAAACCCAGCCCTGCCCAAAAACTGCAAAAAAAAAAAAAAGAAAGAAAAAATGAAAATAAAAATAAAGATACTAATGTTTTTATTGGCTGGGGTTTTAAGGGAACTGAAATGAAGTTTTAAATACTTTTTGTGGCTTGGTGCCCATAGCTTGGTCCACATTACACTGAGGCTGGTGAGTTTGAGCCTAGCCCAGGCCTGCTAAACAACAATGACAATTGCAACCAAAAAATAGCCAGGTGTTGTGGCAGTGCCTATAGTCCCAGCTACTTGGGAGGCTGAGGCAAGAGAATCTCTTAAGCCCAGGAGTTGGAGGTTACTGTGAGTTGTGATGCCACTGCACTCCACCAAGGGCGACATAGTGAGACTCTGTCTTAAATAGATAAATAAATAAACAAATTTTGTACTATTTCAAAGCTGTTTCATGATCCAATTTCTAAGAATAAATGTAATGAAATACTTTTAAACACTGATGAGTCATTTGAAAATTTGTGCTATCTTGTTTTTTGAAGATACAGTATGGAGATGATTTTAAGATAGCTAATAATTATTTCCTAATGAAATTTGCATTGGCTTCTTTTGTTTCTCTCCCCCATCTCATAAAGAAGAGAAGTATGGCAAATTTTTGGTGATTTTATTACATTACAAATTGAGATCATTATTGGAAATAAATTTAAATAAAGAGGTCTCTTTTTCTCTGAGCTGCTTTTTCTAGCACTGCTGCTGGTAGTGCTCTTGTTTTCATGAGAAACCAGTTTTTCATATGCCATTGCATTTGTTGTTAATGCTATTTGTAGTTCAATACTATCAAAAATATTCTTATTCGTGGATTTGGGTATAATGGTAATCAAAGAATATCCCCCATTAAATGTAACTGTTTATGGCTCGGTGCCTGTGGCTCAGCGGGCTAAGGCGCCAGCCATGTAAACCTGAGCTGGCGGGTTCAAATCCAGCCTGGGCCCACCAACCAACAATGATGGCTGTAACCCAAACAAAAATAGCCGGGCGTTGTGGCAGGCGCCTGTAGTCCCAGCTACTTGGGAGGCAGAGGCAGGAGACTCGCTTGAGCCCAGGAATTGGAGGTTGCTGTGAGCTGTAATGCCACGACACTCTACCTAGG
>CAUYON010083359.1:0-104138 GCA_963573935.1 Arctocebus calabarensis
ATGTGGTGTCTACTGAGCAGGGGCCGCGTTACTCACAAGTATGTCACAGACTACTGTGCTGGGGACATCACAGTGTGAGAATCAATCTTCATAATAATACCATGGTAGTCTGCTACTAAATGTCCCCAAATTCCAAGCAGGGTACTATTTTTTTTTATTATTTTATTTATTTAGTTAGTTATTTGAGACAGTCTCACTATGTCACCCTTGATAGAGTGCCATGGTTATCACAGCTCACAGAAACCTCCAAATCTTGGGCTTAAACTATTCTCTTGCCTCAGCCTCCTAAGTAGCTGGAACTATAGACACCTGCCACAATGCCCAGCTATTTATTTATTTTTTTTGTTGCAGCTGTTTTAGCTGGCCCGGGCCGGGTTTGAACCCACCACCCTCAGTGTGTGTGGCTGGCGCCCTGCCAACTGAGGTACAGGCAGTGCCCTCTATCTTTCTTCTTAGTAGTGACAGTGTTACACTCTTGCTCAGGCTAGTCTCAAACTTTTTTTTTTTTTTGAGATAGAGCCTCAAGCTTTCACCCTGGATAGAGTGCCGTGCCATCACAGCTCACAGCAACCTCCAACTCCTGGGCTCAAGCAAGTCTCTTGCCTCCGCCTCCCAAGTAGCTGGGACCGCAGGCACCCGCCACAATGTCTGGCCATTTTTTGCTTGCAGCCGTCATTGTTGTTTGGCGAGCCCGGACTGGATTCGAACCCGCCAGCTCAGGAGTACGTGGCTTGCGCCTTGGCCCTCTGAGCCTCAGGCTCTGAGCCATAGTCTCAAACTTCTGAGCTATCCGCCTGCTTCAGTCTTCCCAAATTCTAGGATTACAGGCATGAGCCAGGATGCCTAGCCCTAGGGCCATGGTCTTAAACTTAAGGACATTTGAGTTCCAGGAGACACTGCCTATTGTTCAAGGTACGAGAGGGAAGGCCTTAGGCACACTGAATGGACAAAAATAAAGGTTTTAGAAATAAATATGCAGAAGACAAAAGCTGCTATCAAGGTCCCATGGATGTGGGACAGTGCAATATTAAGACCCAAATATAACTGAAACTACTCAAGTCCTAATACAAGTGAAACAAGGGAGTAAACAGGGTGACCCACAGGCTCTGACAGCAGCATGTGCACCGAAAGGCACAGAAAGGTAGAAACATTTTTTTGAGCATAATACTAGGAATGTATTAATAGTAACATTTAGCTGCTGAAAACTCAAGAGGCAAAACTGAAAAAAATACTGCTTTATGCTAAATAGAGTTAAGCTACAAACAACAACAAAATGGATATGTGGTCACCTCTAGGGGACACAACAGCATTGGTCAATGCTTATTTATTCACCTGGATGGTGAGTGCACTGGTAATCACATTATGCTTAAGCTCAGCATAAAACACACAACATACTTCAAAACTTATCGCTGCTGACCGTCACCATGTCTGACCAGGAGGCAAAACCTTCAACTGAATACTGGAGGGATAAGACAGAAGATTATTATAAACTCAAAGTCATTGGACAGCAGTGAGATTCACTTCAAAGTGAAAATGACAACACATCTCAAGAAACTCAAAGAATTATACTGTCAAAGAGAGGGAGTTCCAATGAATTCACTCAGGTTTCTTTTAAAAGGTCAGGGAATTGCTGATAATCATACTCTAACTGGGAATGGGGAAAGAAGATGTGATTGAAGTTTATCAGGAACAAATGAGAGAGGTCATTCAACAATTTAGATAATTTTTTTCTTTTCCCACAATCCTTTATTTTTTTAAAAAATACTTCTTTTGTAATGTTGTGTTCAGAACAATTGAAAAATGGCACTCCAACTCTTTAGAACATCTGGTAATTTGAATTCTAGTGCTCATTATTAATTATCATTTGTTTTCATTGTACTAATTTGTGGTTTTCAAGCCTCAGTCCCCTTCATATAGCCCACTCCTTTTTAAAAATTTCTCCTGTGTACAGAGGCCACCATTTTCAGTACTGGGCATTTCCTGACTTGTGGTGATAAATCAGATCGACCAATGCAAGAAGTGTTCAATGTCTTTCCATCTGGCCCCGAAGTTCTAGCATGTGATTGCTTCATTCCTGGATTGTGACTTTTAGTGCAAGATAGAAGTTTTTCAGAGAACTGAAAAATGGAAAAATGACCTTTCCTTTCTGAAGCTACTTGTCAAATCTGAAGGTCTGGACCAAAAGAAGAGGAATATCAAGTTGGAGTCACCTTATCAGAAAAGGTGAGAGTAATGACTAACTCCAAAGATGACTTCACTGAAGAGAAGGCATTTTAAGATTTTTTTAAAATCTTGTTGGAAGATCCCAGAAAAGTTCAAATTTTCATTAGCAAATAATGAAGTTATTCATGCAGAAGTGTATACAACAGAACACTGTTCTTCTTGGTTTCATTTGTACTTTTTGGCCTGGGATATGGGTTTGAAATAGACATTGTCAGTACCAGCTTCATTAAAATAAACAATATTTATAAAAATCATACTAATGCTCATTTTAATTGTACAGGAAGAAAAAAGAAAATGTCTAAAATGAAGGTTTCTTGCACAATACTGGGAATTGTTTACACATGGTACACTTTTTTCTTCATTACTGTACTGTGATGATGTTAATAAGTTTGAAGCACTGAAAGTTACTGAAGTGCCTTCTGAATTAAGGATTTAATTAAGGCCACAATGCCTTTTTAAGTATTCAGTGTTCTGTTTTTTAAAAACTCGATATTCCTGTATGGTGCATACATGTTATACAGTTACACAAACATGTTGAATAAATGGCCACACCAAAAAAAAAAAAATATATCACTGCTTCTTCAGACCATATCACTCAGTACATTCATATCTACAATAAAAACACAAGGCGTAAGATCAAATAATGGAATAAAATATCGACATTCTTGGGACTATAGGAATTACATGATGGGACGATTACATGAAGTGCTCCTTCCATGGCTGAGAAGAGCAGGCTGGGAAACCTGCAGTGGAGGCTCCTCAGAAGAACTACCTGGGCCTTCAATAACCTCCTGCAGTAGACTGAAGAGTGGCCATAGCCTGCAGTCACTGGGCTCAGACCTCTGCTTTCTGGCTAGGGTTATTGGCTTAATTTTATATGAGAAAACCCTCAGTATTTAAAGAAGTCAGCAGCATTCAGTGTTTATTTTTAAAGAATCAAAAAAAATTCTAAAGGGGAAACATTTAAACCTTAAGTGTTTTTCCTCTGCTCTCATATTACAACCATCTGAACAGAAGAGTTCTTTAAGGATGGTCAGTAATTTTTAAGGATAGCAGTAATTTCCAACTGGTGTGCCATAAGAGGATCTTAGGTGTGTCCCTTAAATTTTTTTTTTTAATTTTGGTTTTATTGTTTGGGATTCATTGAGGGTACAAAGAATTAGGTCACATTGATTGGATTTGTTAAAGTCCCTCCTATAATTGTGTCCTGCTCCAAAGAGGTATGCCATACTCCGTGATCCCCCCCATTCCTCTCCCTCCTCCCCTTTTTGCTCATTCCCCTACCACTCACCTTGTATTCGCTCATCTACTGCCTTCATACTAGAATTAAGTACACTGGATTCTTGCTTCTCCATTCTTGTGATGCTTACTAAGAATGTGTTCCACCTCCATCCAGGTTAATACAAAAGATGTAATGTCTCCATCTTTTTTTAGTGCTGAATAGTATTCCATAGTATACATATACCACAGCTTGTTAATCCACTCCTCAGTTGGTAGGTATTTAGGCTGTTTCCACATTTTGGCAAATGAATAGGGATTCTTTTCCCCAGTGTATGTTCTTGTTTGGTTTATCAAAGATCAGGTGGATATAAGATGTTAGTTTCATCTCATGGTTTTCTATTCAGCTCCAAATGTCACTATCTCAGGCCGGGCTTGTAGGCTCAAGTCTGTAATCCTAGCACTTTAGGATCCCAGGCAGATGGATTGCCTGAGCTCACGGGTTTGAGATCAGCCTAAGCAAGAGCAAGACTAGCCAGGCATTGTGGCAGGCACCAGTATTCCCACCTACTTGGGAGGCTGAGGCAAGAGAAACACTTGAACCCAAGAGTTTGCAGTTGCTATGAGCTATAAGGCCATGGCATGCCACTGAAGGCAACAACAACAAAAAAACCAAACGTGGCTCAGTGCCTGCAGCTCAGTGGCTAGGGGGCCAGCAACATATACCAGACCTGGCAGGTTCAAACTCAGCTGGGGCCTACCAAACAACAATGACAACTACAACCAAAAAAAGAAAGTAGCTGAGTGTTGTGGCAGGCGCCTGTAGTCCCAGCTATTTAGGAGACTGAGACAAGAGAATTACTAAAGCCCAAGAGTTTGAGGTTGCTGTGAGCTGTGATGCCACAGCACTCTACTGAGGGTAACATAGTGAGACTCTTGTCTCAAAACAAACAAACAGAACAAAACAAAAACAAATGTCAATGTCCTCTATTTTTATGCCAATACCATGCTGTTTTGATCACTTATGGCCTTGTAGTATAGCCAGAAGTCTGGGTGATACCCCCAGTTTTATTTTTATTACTAAGAAATGCCTTGGCTATATAGGGTTTCTTCAGTTCCATACAAAATGAAGAATTATTTCCAAAACTTAAAAGTATGATGATAGTATTTTTCTTTTCAAAGTGAAAGGTTATATATGTAGAATTGGCCAGCTGGACTTGGTTTAGATGATACCAAATTTGTTGGCAACATCCAAAGCTTCATAATCAAGAGCCAGTCAAACATATGCCTTCTTCTCGTCATCAGGCCTGATCAGGTGTTGACCTTGGCCACATCAATGTCATAAAGCTTCTTCATAGCCTATCTGATCTGGTGCTTGTTGGCTTTGACATCTACAATGAATGCAAGGGTGTTGTCGTCTTCTGTCTTCTTCATGGCAGACTCAGTGGTCAGGGGGAACCTGATGATGGCATAGTGGTCAAGCTTGCTTCTCCTAGGGGCGCTCTTCTGAGGATATTTGGTTTGCCTCCAGAGCCTCAGAGTCTTTGGCTGCCAGAGGGTGGGTGATATACAACAACCTTTTTTTGTGGTTGTGGATGCCCTTTAGCACTGCCTTCTTGGCCTTCAATGACTTTGCTTTGCCTTCAGGTTTGAGAGGGGTAGGAGCTTCCTTCTTCGCTTTTGGTGCCATCTTGTGAAAATGCAATGATGGTATCTTAATGAGGATTGCACTGACTCTATAGATTGCTTTGGGTACAGACATTTTAACAATATTGATTCTTCCCAGGCATAAACATGGTATGTTCTTCCATTTGTTAGTATCTTCTGCTATTTCTTCTCTTAGGGTTTCATAATTTTGCTTATAGAGGTCCTTCACTACTTTTATTATGTATATTCCTAGGTATTTAATTTTTTTCAAAGCTATTGTGAAGGGAATTATGTTCTTGATTAGCTTCTGATCTTGGCTGTTACTGGTATATAAAAGGCTACTGATTTGTGGACATTGATTTTATATCCTAAGACATTGCTGAGTTTTTTGATCATTTCCAGGAGTCTTCAGGGTTCTCTAAGTATAAGATCATATTGTCAGCAAAGAGTGAGAATTTGACATCCTCTGCACTCAACTGGATGGCCTTTATTTCCTTCCCTTGCCTGATTGTATTGACTAGAACTTCTAGCACCATGTTGAATAGTAGTGGTGATAGAGAACAAACTTATCTGGTTCCAGTTCTGTTTTGTTTTGTTTTTGAGACAAAGCCTCAAGCTGTCACTCTGGATAGAGTGCTGTGGCATCATAGCTCACAGCAACCTCCAATTCCGGGGCTAAAACGAGTGTCTTATCTCCTCCTCCCAAGTAGCTGGGACCACAGGTGCCTGCAACAATGTCGGGCCATTTTTTGGTTGCAGCCGTCATTGTTGTTTGGCGAGCCCAGGCTGGATTCGAACCCGCCAGCTCAGGTGTACTTGGCTGGCGCCTTAGCCCGCTGAGCCACAGGCACCAAGCCCTGGTTCCAGTTCTAAGTGAAAAAGCTTTCAGTTTTACTCTATTCAGTATATTAGGTGTGGGCTTGTTGTGGGCTTCAATCAGATTAAGAATTATGCCAACTATACCTATATTCTTCATTGTTCTAATTGAAAAGGATGCAGAATTTTACTGAATGATTTCTCTGCATCTACTGAGAGGATCATATGGACTTTATATTTGCTTCTGTTGATATGGTGAATTACATTTTTTTTTTTCAGACAGAATCTCACTATGTCACCCTGGGTAGATTGCCATGACGTCACAGCTCACAGCAACCTCAAACTCTTGGGCTGAAGCAATTCTGCCTTAGCCTCCCAAGTAGCTGGGACTACAAATACCTGCCACAATGCCAGGCAATTTTATTGTTGTAGTTGTCATTGTTGTTTAGTAAGCCTGGGTCGGGTTCGAATGCACCAGTTTCGGTGTATGTTGATGGTACCTAACAGCTGAGCTATGGGCGCTGAGTCTGGTGAATTACATTTATGAATTTGCATATGATAAACCAGTCTTGCATCCCTGGGATGTAACCTACTTGATCGTGATGATTGTTTTTTTTTTTTCAGATAGAGTCTCAAGTTGTCACCGGGTAGAATGCCATAGTGACATAGCACAGCAACCTCCAACTCTTGAGCTCAAGCAATCCTCTTGCCTCAGTTTTTCTATTTTTAGTAGAGATGGGGTCTCGCTTTTTGCTAAGGCTTATCTCGAACTTGTAAGCTTAAGCAATCCACCCGCCTTAGCTTCCTAGAGTGCTAGAATTTAAAGGAGTGAGCCACTGCACCTGGCCATGAACGATTGTTATAATGTGTAGCTGCAATGTATTGGCTAGGATTTATTTATTTATTCATTCATTCATTTATTTATTTGAGACAAATTCTCACTTAGCCGCCCTCAGTAGAGCCATAGCATCACAGCTCGCAGCAACCTCAAAACTCTTGGGCTCAAGATGTCCTCTTGCCTCAGCCTCCCAAGTACCTGGGACTACAGGCACCAGCCAAAACACTTGGCTATTTTTAGAGACAAGGTCTTGCTCTGGCTCAGGTTGCTCTCGAATTCATGAGCTCAGGCAATCCACCCACCTTGGGCTCCCAGAGTGCGCCAGTGTGCTGCGTGAAGCTAGGATTTTATTGAGAATGTTTGCATTTATATTCATTAGTAAAAATGGTCTGAAGTTCTCCTTTTCAGTTGGGTTTTTTCCTGGTTTTGGTATCAGGGTAATGTCTCCTTTATACGTGTTGGGTAAGATTCCTTCCTTTTCAATTTTTCGGAATAATTTCTGCAATATGGGTATAAGCTCTTCTTTGAAAGTTTGATAGAATTCTGGTATGAAGCCATCTGGACCAGGGCATTTTTGTTGGGAGATTTCTTTTTTTTTACTGTTAATTCTTGAAATTGGTCTGTTCAAGAGGTCTATTTCTCCTTGATTAAATCTCAGGATAGGGTGTAATTCCAAATATTGATCCATATTTCCTCCATATTGTCAAATTTCAGAACATAGAGTTTCTTGTAGTATTCAGAGATGATCTCTTCTATCTCTGTGGCATCTGTTGTCATTTCTCCTTTATTGTTTCTGATTGAGGTTATCAGAGATTTCACTTTTCTGTTTCTAGTGAACTGGCCAAAAGTTTATTGATTTTATTTTTTTCAAAAACCAACTTTTTATTTTGTTAATTTTTTTATTTAATTTTCTGAATGAATTTTCAATTTCCATTAAATTCTGACTTAATTTTGGTTATTCGTTTTATTCTTCTAGGTTTAGGATTAGATTGTTCTTTTTTTCCAATCCCATAAGATGTTTCATGAGTTTGCTGATGTACTCTCTTTCTGTTTTTCAAATGTAGGCATCTAATGTGATAAATTTACCTCTTAAGACTGCTTTTGCTAATTCCCAAAGTTTTTGGTATCTTGTGTCTTCATTGTTGTTATGTCTGAGGAACTTAACAATTTCCTTTTTTCATCTCTTCCTGAACCCAACTATCAATGAGCATAAGACTGTTCAATTTCAAAGTCTTTGTGTGGAGATGAACGTTTTTGTTGGAGTTGGGTTCCACCTTTATTACTTTCTTGTCTGAGAAGATACAAGGTGTAATTTCTTTTCTTTTAATTTTGAAGAAGTTTGATCTGTATCCTAGGATGTGGTCAATTTTGGAGTATGTACCATGGGCTGATGAGAAAAATGTATATTCTTTAGCTTTGGGATGGTATATTCTCTATATATCTACTAATCTCATTTGTTCTAGGGTCACATTCAAGTCCTTTTTTTTCTTTTTTGAGACAGAGCCTTGAGTTGTCACCCTGGATAGAGTGCTGTGGCATCACAGCTCACAGCAACCTCCAAATCCTGGGCTCAAGTGAGTCTCCTGCCTCTGCCTCCCAAGTAGCTGGGACTACAGGCGCCCACCACAACGCCCGGCTATTTTTGTTTGGGTTGCAGCCATCATTGTTGGTTGGCGGGCCCAGGCTGGATGCGAACCCGCCAGCTCAGGTTTACATGGCTGGTGCCTTAGCCGGCTGAGCCACAGGCGCTGAGCCTCTGGCCCAGGTTTCAGTTGAAAAGTCTGCTGTCATCCTGATAGCTCGCCTCTGTAGGTCAGTTGGCACTTGCTCCTAGGTGCTTGCAGAATTTTTTTTTTCATCTTGACTTTGCACAGGTTCATTACAATGTGTCTTGGAGCAGCTCTTTTTGACTTGAAGTTCTGTTTGATAGTGTAGGGTACACTACCCATCTGAAAGGAGTGTATTAGATCCTTTAGTAAATTTGAGAAGTTTTCATTTATGGTAGTCTCCATTGGGCTTCCATTCCTTTGGGACAATCTTCTTTCCCTTCAGGAATCCCTATTATTCGCGTGTTAGAACACTTCATGGAATCTTGTAGTTCTCTAAGAGCTTGTTCTGCTTTTTCTCTCTCCTTTTCCGCCTCTTTAACTACCTGGATTAATTCGAAAACTTTATCCTCTAGCTCTGAGGTTCTTTCTTCTCAATGGTCTAACCTATTTTTGATACTTTCTATTGCACATTCCCTGATTGTCTCCTTCATTTCCTTAAGCTCCATCATATCCTTTCTATATTCTACATATCTCCCATCTAACTTTTGGTTTTGTCTTTCCATTTTCTCATCCATTCCTTTAATTGTCTTTATCTTTCTGTCAAGTCCATAAATTCCCTTTTTGTCAAGTCCATAAATTCCTTAAAGGTAGAGTCTTCTGCAGCAGCTGCCTAATGGTCTCGCTACAGGGGAGTTCCTCTGTTTTGGGTTTTCATGCTGTCCAAAGTTTTCTGTTGGTTCCCCCTCATGTGTTCTTTCTTCTTGTTCACCTCTTTGTCCTCCTTTCTCCTTCTCACTGTCTCCTCTGTTTCAAATTACCTTTGCTTCACAGGTCTTGAAGTTGCCTCAGCCTGAGCAAAGCCAAATAAACAGAAGTCCTTGCTCTTGATGATAATATGTTGCAATATGATGCCATGACACCAAGAGGTGCTGTGGTTTTGTTAGGAGACAGCACAACCAGCAACCTCCATAGTCCTTATTCCAGACTTAGTTGCTTTCAGTGAATGCCTGATTGCTTCCTCAGCATTCAGACCCTGCCGGGTTGGGGTCCTAAAGCTCCAAAAATCCTTCAAGGGCAGGTCTCACAGTGACTCCTGACTCCAGTTCTTGTGGAGTGCCAGCGTCCCTCAGTCTGGCCCAAGAGTGGAGTTCTGATCCCAACAGGCAGAATTAAGACAGCCATGCTTTAGGCCCCTGCTAAGATCTTCTCACAACCTTCCCACAATGGCTGCCTCCTGGTCCTGGAGACCTTCTCAGTATGGCCACCTCATCAGCCACCAAACCTATGACAAATCCACTCCAACCAGCATTCAAATGTGGTTGCTGTATACTGTTCGAGTCTGCCCACTCTTCCAAGCTTTCAACTCAAAATACAGCTTTCCCCAACAACTGAAAACTCTGGAAAGGCTTCCTCCCTTCTCCTGGGGAGCGGGGCAATAAATCCCACCTGGTCACAACCACTTGCCTAAGTCATTAGATTTCCACCCACCGGATCATATCCACTTCACCACCACCTCATTGCTTCCCTGAGTTATGAGTCTGGGTAAGGTCCTTGTGCCAGGTATGGTTGGGTTCTCTCTTTTTCCTTGATTGTTCTGTGAGAGCTCAGCTGAAGATCCTTCACATGTGCCATCTTGCTCCACTCCTGCCCCTTAAATTTTTAAAGATCATGAATTAAATTATTTTCAAAAGAAGTTCAAAGCACAGTAAGTTTATCTAATCTTTTCACTCTTCTATTTGATCAACATAATAGAAGCAGATCATGGAAATTTAACTACAGGTTCAAGTGCACCAAGGACAAAAGACCAAATAATCGGCTCGGCGCCTGTGGCTCAACAGGCTAAGGCACCAGCCAGGTACACCTGAGCTGGCAGGTTCGAATCCAGCCTGGGCCAGCCAAACAACAAGGACAGCTGCAACCAAAAAATGGCCGGGCATTGTGGCGGGCGCCTGTAGTCCAAGCTACTTGGGAGGTGGAGGCAGGAGACTCGCTTGAGCCCAGGAATTAGAGGTTGCTGTGAGCTGTGATGTCACAACACTCTATCCAGGGTGACAGCTTGAGGCTCTGTCTCAAAAAAAAAGACCAAATAATCTAATGAAGTATGTTCTCATTGCTCTAGTTACTTAGAAAATAGCGAAGCTCACAAGAGCTGAGAGCCAGGAATCAGGGCAAAAAAAATGAAATGTGTATCTCTATCATAATATTGCAGAAATTGTAAGGCAATACAACATTATACTTTAACAGTAAAAGCAAAGTTGTTTATTTCTTTTATATCATCAGTAGGCTATTTATATATTATTTGCATGACAACAAATCATTTAGTAAATGCATTTAGGAGTCACCAAATGCTGTCCCCTAGTATTTATCATTAAACTCCAACATCCAGACAACAGGATATAAAACAGTGATATCCACTCAAATATTCTCCACCCTGCAAAAAAGAGAAAAATGGATGTATTTGCGTGAAATAACTGTAGATTTACAGAAACATTTGTAACAAAAATACAAAGAATCCTCATATACTTTTCACAGGTCCCAGTGTTAAACATTCTCTCTTGCTCTGTATTTTTATACACATATGTAAACACATTTTACTTTTTTCAAAACCCTTTGAGAATATGTTAATGATTTAATTCCATATGACGCCTAAGTACTTCAGTGTGAATTTTAGTACAGTAAGACATCTTCTGATCACACTGTCCAACTGTGAAAATATTGAATTTAACATTGGAATTTGCTATCTCCTTCTCAGACTGTTTGGACTCTTGCTAAGTATGTCCTTCATAGAAAAATGTGTTAAAAAAAAAAAAAAGAAAGAAAAAAAAATGTCATGTCATATCTCTAGGGTCATTCAGCCTGAAACAGCTTCTATATCTCTGCATAATTTTTTTTTTTTTTCTGAAGACAGAGTCTCACTATGTCAACCTCAGTAGAGTGCAATAGTGTCATAGCTCACAGCAACCTCAAACTCTTAGGCTCAAGAGATCCTCTTACCTCAGCCTCCCAAGTAGCTGGGACTACAGGCACCCACAATGCCTGACTATTTTTAGAGACTGGGTCTCACTCTTGCTCAGGCTGGTCTCAAACCTCTAAGTTTAGGCAATCCACTTGCCTCAGACTCCCAGAGAGAGTGCTAGGATTACAGGCATGAGGCACCACGCCTGGCCTATCTGCATAATTTTTTTAATTAAATCACAGCTGTGTACATAAATGCAATCATGGGGTACAGTGGGTTGGTTTCATATACAATCTGAAATATTTTCATCAAACTGGTTAACATAGCCTTCATGGCATTTTCTTGGTTATTGTGTAAAGACCTTTATATTCTGCATTCAGTAAGTTTCACCTGTACCCGTCTAAGATGCACCATAGTCTGCATAATTTTTGTCAGCTTTTTGTTTTTGAAAATCTCAGGCAATTTTTCTTAGATATTTCACCATTTGTGTTTTCAAGGTTTCCCATGATTAGATTCAGATTATTTTTCTTTTTGCCAAGAATATCACAGTAGAATGTTGTGCCCCTTCTCAAAAGTACCCTATTGAGATAACATTATAGGTATTCATATTACTACTGATGTCAACATGGTTAGGATGCTGTCTCCCACATTATTCTGTGGAAAGTTTTTTCTATTTGCAATTAATGCACATCTTGCAGGGATTTTCTCTGATGTTGTATGTATAACTTGTTTGCATCAAAATGTTGCATGACAAATGAATATCTTCTACTTCCATTATTCCTTGTGTTGGTATTCTACTATAAGGATGACCTGGTCCATTCTGCTTCAAGTATTTGTGTATTTATAAACATTATTTTTAACTCATGGATCCATATTTTATTCACTAATTTATAATTATCATTAATTGTTTTAATGTTATCATTATTTGGATTTGGCCAACAGAAATCCTTATATTGTTAAACAGTTTTGAGGTAATTATTACTACCTTGAAAGAGCTAGTAAAAATTTCTAAAGAGTTTGTAATATCAGGTGGCGCCTGTGGCTCAGTGAGTAGGGTGCTGGCTCCATTCACCGAGGGTGGCGGGTTCAAACCCAGCCCCAGCCCCAAACTACAACAAAAAAATAGCCTGGCATTGTGGCAGGCGCCTGTAGTCCTCACTACTTAGGAGGCTAAGGCAAGAGAATCGCCTAAGCCCAGGAGTTGGAGGTTGCTGTGAGCTATGTGATGCCACGGCTCTCTACCAAGGGCGATAGAGTGAGACTGTCTCTACCAAAAAAAAAAAGTTTGTAATATCACTTATCTTACACCAAATGGTATACCATTTTCCCATTTATATTCTATTTAAGTATATTTGTGGCTTTACACTATTTAATTCAGTTTTACTTTTCATGTAATTTCTACTGTTCTCAGAAATTGAGCAAATTGGAAGTTTTCTTTCAATTTGTAGAGTTACCTACGGGTAATAAATGTTCACGTGTTGAACTTGTTGGAGCTGCTATAATAAAAACATACAAATCTAGTACTTAAAATAACAGAACCTTAATTTCTCACAGTGCTAGAGGCTAAAAGTCCAGGACCACTGTGCCAAAATGGTTAGTTTCTAAAGAAGGCTCTCTTCCTGGTTTGCAGATGAGAACCTTCTCATTGTGTCTTCTGTGCTGTCCTTTCTTCTGTGCACATGTGAAGATAGTGGCCTCTGGGGTTATCTTTTATTTTTATTCTTTTGAAACAGTCTTGCTCTATCACTTGAGCTAGATAAGAGTGCAGTAGTGTCACAACAGCCCACTGCAACTTCAAAGTCCTCGGCTCTAGTGATCTTGTTCCCTCACCCTCCTGAGTACCTGTGACTCACCACACCGAGCTATCTTTTTTCTATTTTTAGTAGAGATGAGGTCTTGCTCTTTGTCAGGCTGGTCACAAACTTGTGAGCTCATATGATGTCCCATCTCAGCCTCTCAAAGGGCTAGGATTATAGACATGAGCCACCACACCCTCAGGCAATCTTTCTATTCTTATATGGTTACAATTTTCCAACTTCATCTAACACTAATTGCATCTATTCCTACCAAAATTGATAGTCAATCAGAAGTGAGTTTATGGCCTTCCAGTTCTTTTCTAAAAACTTACCTTACCTTGAATGTTCACACGACAAAGAGTCTCAGGAATTGGTGAATTATTACAAAACTCTTTTTTTTTTTTTTTTTTGAGACAGTCTTACTATGTTGCCCTCTATGCAGGGCAACACAGTAGTAGAGAGCCATGGATAGTAATAGAGGGCCATGGCATCATAGCAGCTGTGCCCTGCAGGAGAGGGGAAGTTCCAGCAAGACAGTTTTCAGAGTTTTAAAGGGGCAGGCCTTAGACAGTGCTTTACACTGAAAGTAGGGCTTTCCTGAATCATTTTTCTCCTATCTCTGTTTTTTTTTTCTTTTTGAAAACAGAGTCTCAAGTTGTCGCCCTGGGTTGAGTGCTGTGGCATCACAGCTCACAGCAACCTCAAACTCCTGGGCTGAAGCGATTCTTTTGCCTCAGTTTCCCAAGTAGCTGGGACTACAGGCACTCACCAACACCCAGTTATTTTTTGGTTTCAGTTGTCATTGTTTAGCAGGCCCCGGCTGTATTCGAACCCGCCAGCTCCGTTGTAAGTAGCTGGCACCCTAGCCGCTGAGCTACAGGCGCCGAGCCTGACTACAAAACTCTTCATCATCAAAATATCATTTCCTACTCTTTCTACTTAGGGGTTTTCAGCATGTGTATTTTTGCCTCAACTGATATTCAAGGACCCAGTTTCCACAAGTACTTATTTTTAAATGTTTTCAACACGTTAAGACTGCTTCTTTAACATACTTCTTTTTTAAGAAGTAGGTTATTTAGTGCTATAGATTTCCCTCTGAGCACGAAATTTCACAAAATCCCATAATTTTGCATTTTTAGTTTCATTCATATCAAGATATTTTCCAATTTTAATTTGTACTTTCCTTTTGTTGATTAGTTATTTTCAATCAAGTTGTTTAATTTCCACTAATTTGTGTTACCAAATTTGTCACTCTCTTATACCTAATTTCTTTTTATTTTAATCAGAGAACATACTTTGTGTGATTTTTATCTTTTTAATTGTAATACCATTTTTCCCTACTATATAGTTGAGCCTGGAGAATATTGTATGAGCAGTTTAGAAAAATGTATTTTCTGCTCCTTTTAGATGGTGAAGTCTCAATGTGTCTCTTAGGTCTAGTTGGATTTTAGTGTCTCCATGACTTATATTTCCTTTTTTTTTTTTTCTTGAGACAGAGCCTCAAGCTGTCATCCTTGATAGAGTGCTATAGCATCACAGCTCACAGCAACCTCCAATTCCTAGGCTCAAGTGAGTCTCCTGCCTCCGCCTCCCAAGTAGCTGGCCACCACAACACCGGCTGCCGGGGCTGGATTCGAACCCACCAGCTCAGGTGTACATGGCTGGCGCCTTAGCCTGTTGAGCCACAGGCGCCGAGCCTTATATTTCCTTGTTGATCCTTTCTCTAATTGCTCGATCCATTACTGGAAGTGAATAACGATGTTTCCAAATATTATTACTGAATTATCTATGTCTCTTTTTATTTCTGCAATTTGTTGCTTCACGTGCTATTATAGCTATATTTAACCATACTTTGTAAGTGTATTGTTCCTCATGAATTAACACTTTCACCATCATAAAATACCTTTCATCTCTAGTGTTTTATATATTTTCTGTTTTATACATAGCCACCCCAGGTTTCACAATGTTGTGTTAATATGTTTAAATCTTTTTACTTTCAAATTATCAGTGTCTCTGCATCAATAGTGATTGTCTTGTAAGAAGAACACACTGTATTTGGATCTTGCTTGCTTGCTTGCTTTTTTCTTTTTTTTTGAGACAGAATCTCATTATGTTGCCCTGGGTAAAGTGCCATGGCATCACAGCTCACAGCAACCTCAAACTCTTGGGCTTACGCAATTCTCTTGCCTCCATCTCCCAAGTAGCTGGGACTACAGGTGCCTGCCACAACACCGGGCTATTTTGGGGTTGCAGTTGCCATTGTTGCTTAGCTGGCCTGGGCTGGATTTGAACCCATCAGCCTCAGTGTATGAGGCCAGAGCCCTATCTACTGAGCTATGGGCACTGCCCTGGATCTTTCTTTCAGATTTTTTAAAATTAGTTTAAAATATTTCAATAATTGGTTATTTAATTTTTTCAAATTAAATGTTATTATTACTTAGATTTGCATTTGCTAGTATATTGTTTTCTATATACCTCAAATACTTATTTTATTTTTTCCTTTTCTTTTTTTTGAGACAGAGCCTCAAGCTGTCACCCTGGGTAGAGTGCTGTGGCATCACAGCTCACAGTAACCTCCAATTCCTGGGCTCAAGCGAGTCTCCTGCCTCCGCCTCCCAAGTAGCTGCGACTACAGGCATCTACCACAATGCCTGGCCATTTTTTGGTTGCAGCCATCATTGTTGTTTGGCGGGCCCAGGCTGGATTCAAACCGGCCAGCTCAGGTGTAGGTGGCTGGCACCTTAGCCACTTGAGCCACAGGTGCCGAGCCTTATTTTTTTCTTTACTGCTTTCTTCTTCACTAAGTAAATTTTTCCCATTAACATTTCAATTTATTTTTTTCTCTATTTTTAACTTATTTTTATTTATTTTTTTTTTTCAGACAGAGCCTTAAGCTGTCACCCTGAGTAGAGTGCAGTGGCAACACAGCTCACAGCAACCTCCAACTCCTGGGCTCAAGCAATTCTCTTGCCTCAGCCTCCCAAGTAGCTGGAACTACAGGTGCCTGCCATAAAGCCTAGCTACTTTTTTTGTTGCAGTTGTCATTGTTGTTTAGCTGGCCCAGGCCAGGTTCGAACCCGACACCCTCGGTGCATGTGGCTGGTGCCATAACCACTGTGCTATGAATGCCAAGCCATTTTTTTTCTTTTTTCTGAGACAGGGTCTCACTCAGCTGCCCTGGGGAGAGTGACATGGCATCAGCAACCTCAAACTCTCTGACTAGAGCAATTCTCTTCCCTCTGTCGCTTGAGCCCAGGAGTTGGAGGTTGCTGTGAGCTGTGTTGCCACGGCACTGTACCCAGGGTGACAGTTTGTCTCAAGGTTGAGGTTGTAATGACTTATAAAGTGGCCACTCTACCCAGGACAACAGAGTAAGAATCTGTCGTAAAGGAAAGGAGAAGGGGAAGGGAAGGAAAGGAAATGAAAGGAAAAGAAAAGGGCTTAGGGTATGTGCAATAATGCTCCCAAAAGATGTTTAAGTCCTAATTTCTAGATTTTAAATATGTTATGGGCGGCACCTGTGGCTCAGTGAGTAGGGCGCCGGCCCCATATACCAAGGGTAGTGGGTTCAAACCCTGCCCTGGCCGAACTGCAACAAAAATAGCCAGGTGTTGTGGCAGGTGCCTGTAGTCCAGTTACTCGGGAGGTCTGAGGCAAGAGATCTCCTAAGCCCAGGAGTTGGAGGTTACTGTGAGCTGTGACACCACAGCACTCTATCAAGGGCAATAAAGTGAGACTCTGTCTCTACAAAAAAAAAAAAATGTTATTCTGGGCCCAATGGCTTATGCCTGCAATTGTAGCACTCTAGGAGGCCAAGGTAGGAGGATCCCTTGAGCTCAGGAGTTTGAAACCAGCCTGGGCCAGAGTGAGACCCCAAGACACCATCTCTATTAAAAATAGGAAAAAAAAAAATAGCAGAACATTGTGGTAGGGGCCTATAGTCCCAGCTACTTCAAGGGCTGAGGCAGAAGGTTTACTAGAACTCAGGAGTTTGAGCTTGCTGTGAGCTAAGCTGACTTCACAGCACTCTAGTCTGGGTAACAGAGCAAAACTGTATCTTAGAAAAGAAAAAAAAATTAGGTTTAATGGCAAATGGAAAATACAGTTTCAGATGAGATCAATTTTGCTAATCTGTGGATATAAACACAGGAAGAATACGCACAGTATAATAAAAGTGATGGCTGTGGGTGACAATTTTGACTATTAAAAAAAAGAATGCCAATGATATGAAGTTTTCTTCATAATATATAAAGTATGAGGGCTGAGCAGAAAGTATCTGCCCATGCAGTATGAAAAATACTATTAACGGCTCGGCGCCTGTGGCTCAACGGGCTAAGGCGCCAGCCACATACACCTGAACTGGAGGGTTCAAATCCAGCCCAGGCCCGCCAAACAATGACAGCTGCAACCAAAAAATGGCCGGGCATTGTGGCAGGCGCCTGTAGTCCCAGCTACTTGGGAGGCGGAGGCAGGAGACTTCCTTGAGCCCAGGAATTGGAGGTTGCTGTGAGCTGTGATGCCACAGCCCTCTATCCATGGTGACAGCTTGAGGCTCTGTCTCAAAAAAAAAAAAAAAAAAAAAGAAAAGAAAAATACTATTAACAATGGCTGCATAGTTTCTGCACAGCCCTCCAATATTTCCTCCTTGCCATCAGTTAAGTGCACTACTTAAGGTACAACTGAAAACTACCAGGCTAGGTGCAGTGGCTCATGCCTGAAATCCCAGCACGCTGGGAGGCTCAGGCGGGTGGATTGCTTGACCTCACAAATTTGAAACAACCTGAGCAAGTGTGAGACCTCCATCTCTATTAAAAAAAAAAAAAAAAATAGCCAGGCACCTGGTCCCAGCTACTTGGTAGGCTAAGGCAAGGGGATCATTTGAGCCCAGGAGTTTTAGGTTGCTGTGAGCTATGACACCACAGCACTCTACCAGAGGTAAAAAATTGAGACACTGTCTAAATTTAAAAAAAAAAAAAAAAACTACCTTTGTTTTCCACGCCTGTATAGGAATCTCAGCCAACACCTTCCTTCCCTTCTATATTTTCACACTCCCAGACTGTAGGCAGAAGCCCACTGCCCTGATCACCTGTCACTTGGCCCTCATCCACACAGTGATGCTCCTCACTGTATTGATTTTGTTTTTCCCAGGTCTGCCTGGGCCAGTGAATTTTCAGAATGACTTAAAATTTAAATCATTTCTTTCTATATGAACATGTGATGAGGGGCCTCTACATCTGCACGACCTGCCCTCCTGAGCATGTTCCAGGTCTTCACCACAGACTCAGTACCACATGGTTGCTGAGACTTAAAAATATATTTAAAAATTATACTTTACATGTTTTTGTCTTTTTATAGATCCTCAGCCTGTCCTGCAGTGGCTACCTGAGCTTCAACACCATGGCTTCTTCCACTGGAACCCAAACCAATCTTTGGATTCTCAATACACACTCCTCACTTTCCCCCAGAGCTACATCATCAGCATTGTGATGTTCACCCTGACAACGTATAAGGATACAGGCCAGGTGCAGTGGCTCATGCCTATAATTGTAGAACTCTGGGAGTTCAGGGTAGGTGGATTGCTTGAGCTCAGGAGCTTGAGACCAGCCTGAGCCAGAGTGAGATCCAGTCTCTAAAACACATCAAGGTATTGTGACATGTGCCTGTACTCCCAGCTACTCGGGAGTCTGAGGCAAGAGGATCACTTGAGCGGGGAGTTTGAGGTTGCTATGAGCTATGATGCTATAGCACTTTACAGAGGGTCACAAAGTGAGACTCTATCTTAAAAAAAAAAAAACTCTAAGGATGTCTTCCTTGTAGGAGTTATGCTGCTCTCATGTACACACATGGTCATATTTTGTGCATGCCTCAGAGGTGCTTCCAGCACTTTCATAGCACTACCATCTCCCTAAGAGTTTCCCCAGAGAGAAGGACCACCTAGACCATCCCACTGCTGGTGAGTTTCTTTCTAATCACGTTCTGAGTAAATTCAATCATCACAGTCTCCTGTACCTGCTATGCACGTGCAACTCAGTCATCCTGAGTATACAGAATCTTATGTTCAAAGTCTATTCAGCTGTCAGTCTTTTGGTACTTACCAGTTCTAATAAAAGAATAACCAATATTCTGCAAAATATGCAATGGAAGTCTCATCAATTTAAATTGTAGTTATAAAAGCTTTTTTCTGAAAACAATTTTTTCATCCGTTAAATTATTCAAAGTGTCACAGGATGTTGCTAATCTGATTCAATAAAAATATACAGAACTTTACTTTTATGTTTTTGTGTGTCTCCAAACCTTTATTTCAGTGCTCTCGTTTCTGTTAAAGATTTGGAAATTTTGCTTTCACTTTTGTAGGTTATCTATCTCACGGCTTTTAATTTTTTCACTTTTCTTGGTGTTATGCAAATTCACTATTTCTATTGTTAAGTAGTTTATTTCTCTTTTGACACAATTCTGAATACATGAATTTATTCATTGTTATTTAGAAATGTATAATTCATTTTTTTGGTTATTATCTTTCATTCTTTTGATATAAAACTTAAAAGTCTTTTGTCCATTCTATTTATTTTATTTTTATATATAGTCCTCTCATCAGCTCAGTCTACTTTAATATTTAGCTCACACTTTATACATTAAGTTTACTTTTTTTTTTTTTTTTTGGAGACAGAGTCTCACTCTGTTACCCCCCATGCTAGAGTGTCCTTGTGTCATGGTTCACAGCAACCTCAAACTCCCCAGCTCAAGCAATGCACCCCTCTCTGCCTCTCATGAGTGCTAGGATTACAGGCTTGAGCCACTGCACCAGCTCTGTCACTATGTTTAATCACTCAAACTTTCCAATAAAACTATTTAACATTTGACGTTAATTTATATATTGTATGCCAAACCCTTTTATTTCTATGTCTTTAGTGTAATTATAAATGTGCTGATCCTATCTTTGTCTATAAGTCATTGCATTGTACTTTAAACTCTTAGTAATTAAGTCCGTATGTATAAATCACTTAGAATAGTAACCAACACAGGGAAGCCAGAAAAGCGGAGTCCAAGAAGCTAAGCTGAAGAAGTACAGTGATTGTAGTCTGCTGACTTCACATTCCTCCCCACACACCCTTCCCCCATGACCTTCTATGATTGTGAAGATGTTTATCTCAAAAGACTCTGAGGAGACAGTCACACATAGACGACAGGTGTTGTGATGTTGGTAAAGGTTATTTTGATGATAAATTTTCTCCAATGATTCTCTTAGATATTTTGCTAAAGTAAAAATCACCTTTCTGTTGTTTAAACTTTTTGCATTGTTAGAATGGAGACCACTTTGATTTTACTTCCTATCAGATAAACTTTCTGGGTTGGTTTCCTTTTCATTATAAAAGTTATTAGAATTGTAACCAAGGCAGACCAGAATTGAGAGTCTACTCTTGCTATTCTCCAGAATTGCTGGTATTCTGACAAATAAAGTTTGTTGGACCTAAAACCCTGTCTCTGCATATTGGCTGACAGTGATAGGCAACTGGACCCATTTCATCTATTAACAACAGTATATGAACAAAATAATTATTTACCACTCTGATCACCAAATTTTCATTTGTTCACACTATTCATTATTAAGCATTTGTTCTTACTAAAATGTATTTTATTGTCCTATCTAAATGTTGATAAAAATTATGAGGGAGGTTCAGTATGTTGTCTTAATAAAATGTAAAGTCAACAGACATGTATCACTAGTTTCCTTTAAATAACACATTTTACTAATTTTGACCAAAGTACATTACTTAAACAATTTTTAATTCAACTTGTCAATATGTTGTTTAGGATATTGCATCCTCATTTGTAAGTAAAATATGTTTGTAATTTCCCTTTATAACAATACATTTTCTCCAATTAAAAAAAAAAACACATTTTACTAATACAATAAACGTAAAGTACAGCAATTGCACTCATATGTTTCATATGTAATTCTAAATTACATGAATGATCTAAATTTCAGAAGTAAATTCAGATCATTTGTTGATTACACCAAAGCCTCCTTCTACATTTTACTCCCTGAATTTTTAGTGTAAACTATTTAGGAAAAACCTAGAAAAACAGAATACTACAAATTTGAAATGAATACTTCAATAAGCAAAAGTTATCAAAATAAATTTAAAAAGTAGAATATAGAGATATATAACATGGAAAATGATAAAATTAATTGTAAATCTACCCATAAAAACAATGCTAAAATCACATTTCATAACTGGTAAATTCTATTAAACATTTTGAAAGAATTAATACCAACTCTTCGCAAAACCCTCCAAAAAACAAAAGAATGTTATTGGCAATGCATTCCAAATCATTCTGTAAGAATGTATTACCCTAATACTAAGCCAGATAAAAACATTCAAGTGAAGAAAACTATGATAGGCCAGGCGCAGTGCCTCACATCTGTAATCCTAGCACTAGGAGCTGAGGCTAGTGGATTGCCCAAGCTCAGGGACATCAGCCCAAGCAAGAGTGACACCACATCTAAAAATAGCCAGGCATTGTGGCAGGTACCTGTAGTCCTCTGAGCCCACAACTTTGAGGTTACTGTGAGCTGTGACACCAAAGCACTCTACCAAAGATGACATAGTGAGACTCTGTCTCAAAAAAAAAAAAAAAAAGACACTTCTAACAGACACAGAAGAGTATTTGTCAACTCCAACATCAATTTATGATTAAACTCCCAGCAAACTAATAATTCAAGGAAACCTTTCTAAACCTGGGAAAGGGACACTATAAAAACCTTCAGGTAACATCCTTATACAGGACTGATCTTTGAAGTTTGGGAACAAATCCTATTCATCACAGGATTAAAAATATTCTTCACAGATTCAGTGCCTGTGGCTCAACAGGCTAAGTCACCAGCCACGTACACCTGAGCTTGCGGGTTCGAATCCAGCCCCAGCCTGCCAAACAATGACGGCTGCAAACAAACAAAAAATGGCCAAGCGTTGTGGCCAGCACCTATAGTCCCAGCAACTTGGGAGGCGGAGGCAGAAGACTCGCTCAAGCCCAGGGATTGGAGGTTGCTGTGAGCTGTGATGCCACAGCACTCTATCCAGGGTGACAGCTTGAGGCTCTGTCTCAAAAAAAAAAAAAAAAAAAAAATTTTCTTCACAGAAACTGATAGATATAGTGAGGGATATTCAGGCTGTACTAGGGACGAAGTGGGCTCCCTACCTGGTGCTACCTAAACAAACTGCCCCATCTGGGAAGAAGGATAAGGGTGGGCAGCCAGTCTAGGCACTACCCACTCTGATTCTGCCTCAAGCAACTGCCACACCAGGGAGAGATGTGGCAGAAGAATGCACAATAGGATTAGCAAAATCACCATCCAGGAAAGTAGTATCTTTATTTAGTGGTATTTATCTAAACCAGGAGGAGGGCCCATTCCAGATACCACAAAAAAAACCAGGGTGGTGCCTGTGGCTCAGCGAGTAGGGCAACAGCCCCATATAGCAAAGGTGGCAGGTTCAAACCCAGCCTCGGCCGAACTGCAAAAAAAACAATAATAATAATAATAATAATTTGGGTGGCACCTGTAGCTTAAGCGGCTAAGGCGCCAGCCACATACACCAGAGCTGGTGGGTTCAAATCTGGCCTGGGCCTACCAAACAACAATGACAATTACAACCAAAAAATAGCCAGGCGTTGTGGTGGGCGCCTATAGTCCCAGCTACTTGGGAGGCTGAGGCAAGAGAATTGCTTAAGCCCAGGAGTTACAGGTTGCTCTGAGCTGTGATGCCACAGCACTCTACCCAGGGCTATAGCTTGAAGCTCTGTCTCAAAAAAAAAAAAAAAAAAAAACAGAGACTATACCTAGGGCCTCTTGTTACACCCAATATAAGACCCATTCCTTGTCTGTGGTGAGGGTATCCTGCTCTTGTTCTATAAACCTATCTTGCTCTTCCTCAATAAATCTCCGTTCCTGCTTACCTTGATTTCAGTGAGGCTGGTCATTCTTCACACCAAGAGCTGAGAATAGACAATTCCCCACCTGAAAAAATTACATAAAAATAATAAATAAAATATTTCAAAGAAGAAAAGAAGTTTAATTATATTTTTAATCAAAGCTGACATAAATTTACATATATAAGTTTATAAAAAATTCAGTACAGGGCAGCATCTGTAGCACAGTGGGTAGGGTGCTGGCCATATGCACCAGGGCTGGTGGGTTCGAACCCAGCCCCAGCCTGCTAAAAAAAAAAAAAAAAAAAAAAAAAACATAGCCAGGAGTTGTGATGGGCACCTGTAGTCCCAGCTACTTGGGAGGCGGAGGCAGGAGACTCGCTTGAGCCCAGGAATTGGAGGTTGCTGCGAGCTGTGATGCTACGGCACTCTATCCAGGGTGACAGCTTGTGGCTTTTTCTAAAAAAAAAAAAAAAAAAAAAAAAAAAACCTTTTCTGTAAGCCCTTCTGGGAGACGCACAAATAACAAAGCACGGCTGAGTGTACTCCGATTCACAAGTTGCTATTTGCCCAAATAAGCTCTCCTAACTTTTTCACGTCTGCTTTTAGCTTTTTTTTGAGACAGAGCCTCAAGCTGTCACCCTGGATGGAGTGCTGTGGCATCACAGCTCACAGCAACCTCCAATTCCTGGGCTCAAGTGAGTCTCCTGCCTCCGCCTCCCAAGTAGCTGGGACTGCAGGCGCCCGCCACAATGCCCGGCCATTTTTGGTTGCAGCCGGATTCGAACCCGCCAGCCCAGGTGTACGTGGCTGGCGCCTTAACCCGTTGAGCCACGGGCGCCGAGCCTGCTTTTGGCTTTTAATAGGAGAAAAGAAGGACCGGGGACCCCTCGGAGCACGCACCAACTCGCACACCACGTCGAGGTCCTCCGGGGTGACCCTCCCGTCGTCACCGCACAACCTGGGGGAGACGCAAGTCTGAGGGCACTGGGCTGCGGCCAAAGCCACACTGCGGGGACAGGACAGGACGTCCCGGTCCAGCTCCCAGCCCAGTCACACCGTGAGGGAAGAGGGGGCCGAGGGCCGCCCTTCGCCACCGGCTGGCGTAGGCGGAGGCCCACTAAGCCCTGAGCGGATTACGGTGGAGGCCCAGGTCGGCGAGGAGGCTGCCAACCGGCTCCTTCCCCACCTCCCGTCACGCAGCCGCAACCGGCCAGTTCCTGATTTCGGCAGTCCCAACGGCCTCCCGATCAATATCCCAGTACCTGCTGGTCACAGAGAGACAGAAGCTGCGGTAGAACCACCTAAACCTCCTCTCAGCTGAAGAAGAAGGAGCGGCGGAGGCAGACCTCAGAAACCACAAGCGAACCTGAGGCGGAAAGGCGCAGCCACATCCCGGAAGCAGCCCTGTCCTTCCGGCTTCTCGCCACAGCAGACAGGCCACACCCCAGCGGCCATCATTGGATAGGACTCTAGGCCCCGCCCCCTCACGCCTTGAGTGACAGGAGATGCGATCCGGGACCCGGCAGAAGGCTTTCGAGCTCGGTTCCGGATTCAGTCCCTTTTTACTCTGGATTTACTCTCTGTGCTGGAATCTAGCACTGCCTGAGACGTTCCAGTTCAACCTCGTATAGGTTACATCCAAGCCGGCGCGGTGGCTCACGCCTGTAATCCCAGCGCTCTGGGAGGCCAAAGCAGGCGGATTGCCTGAGCTCACGGGTTCTAGACCAGCCTGAGCCAGAGCGAGACTCATCTGTAAGCATAGCCAGGCGTTGTGGTGGGCGCCTGTAGTCCCAGCTACTTGGGAGGCTGAGACAAGAGACTCGCTTGAGCCCAAGAGTTTGAGGTTGCTATTTGGCTCCACCCGGGGCAACGAAGTCAGACTCTGTCTCAAAAAAAAAAAAAAAAAGAGGCTCGGCGCCTGTGGCTCAGCGGGCTAAGGCGCCAGCCACGTACACCTGAGCTGGTGGGTTCGAATCCAGCCCCCGGGCCCGCCAAACAACAATGACGGCTGCAACCAAAAAAATGGCCGGGCATTGTAGCGGGCGCCTGTAGTCCCAGCTACTTGGGAGGTGGAGGCAGGAGACTTGCTTGAGCCCAGGAATTGGAGGTTGCTGTGAGCTGTGATGTCACAGCACTCTATCCAGGGTGACAGCTTGAGGCTCTGTCTCAAAAAAAAAAAAAAAAAGATGAAAGTACGTGTAATACTTTACTTAATGCAATATTTCCGAAGTATTATCATTTAAATATGTGATCAATTAATATTAAGAAAGGATTTCTTTCATATTAAATTTCTCACAGGCACTCTATATTTTAAGCTTCCACTACATCCCAATTCATACCAGCCACATTCCAGGTGCTCAGCAACCAATGGCTGCCACATGCAAGTGCAACTCCCAGGTCCCTGACTCCTCTAACCTCAGAGAAATAAAGGGCCTGACCTGTTCTTCTTGCCAGATGTGAAAGGACACCCAGTTCCTGCCAACAGCTCTCCTCAGGCCCAAGTGAGGGAGAGATAATGCCCAGAAAAAGAACATTTTGTGTCTGTAGGTAGTCCACTGTGCCCACCTGCTGCTTGGAAAGGGCAAATGTCTCTTCTAAAGATCACACCCTGAACAAAGAATGTGAGGACTCAGAAAGAAGAAACCCCTGTCTTTAGAGAAGTGCACAGTTTGCCAGTCCAGTCACACCCTGTGGAAAGGGGACTGAGGGCAGACCTGTGCCATTGGCCAGTATAGATGGAGGTCCATTAACCCCAGAGCTGACCTCTAGGGCTTAGATTTGGAGGGAGTACACTAAAAGCAAACTTCTTCTTCTTCTTTTTTTTTTTTTGTAGTTTTTCTTTTTGGCTGGGGCTGGGTTTGAACCCACCACCTCCAGCATATGGGGCCCGGCACCCTCCACAACGCCTGGCCATTTTTTTTTTTTTTTTGGTTGCAGCCGTCATTGTTGTTTGGCAGCCCCGGGCTGGATTCAAACCTGCCAGCTCAGGTGTACTTAGCTGGCGCCTTAGCCCATTAAGCCACAGGTGCCGAGCTGAAAAAGCAAACTTCTTATTTCATAATTTAGCTCTCATTCTAATGATCAGGCTGTGGTTGTCTGTTTCCTCCTAAAGTGTGGGCACTGTGTGAGTTTAGACACCAATCACATGCACACACGTCTGCAAGCATTTCTGTATAACTGAACACCATATAACAAGAGACCCAACTTTAAATAAAGAGAAAACAAAGTCAATACCTATAGGTGCTTTCTGTTTCTCAGATAACTAGTAACCAACCTGTCATTTAATCCTAGTATTTTTTTCCTTTTTTTATAAGCAAAGTCTCACTTTGTTGCCCTAGGTAGAGTGCTGTGTCATCATCACAGCAACCTCAGATGCCTGGGCTTGAGCAATCCTCTTTCAGCCTCAACCTCCCATATAGCTGGGACTATAGGCATGTGACAATAAGCCTGGCTAGTTTTTCTATGTTTAGTAGAGACAGGGTCTCACTCTTCCTCAGGCTGGTCTCGAACTTCTGAGCTCAAATGATCCACCCGTCTCAGCCTTCCAGAGTGCTGGGATTACAGGCCCGAAACACTGTGCCGTGCCTAGCATCTTATCTGTACTGGGTGCATGTGTTAACTAGTACTAAATAACAAACCACCCAAAAACTTGGCTTCTTGGCTAAAGCCACTGTTTATAAAGTGAAAAAATGATAAAAAACAGAATGATTTATTAATAAATATATATTTTAAATCTTTAAAAACAAAAAACCTTGGCTTCTTGTTAAGCTGTCAACAAAATTTATTTGGGACACAGCTACGCTACTCTTCAGGTCTTATTTGGGCTTCTTCAGCCATGTCAGCTCCTGGTTGACTAGTTAGTTCTGCTTCTTTGGGTGAACTGGCTGTCAACCAACACACTGTAGTTCTTTTCTCTGTGGTATCTCAGGATCTGTCAGGCTAATATAGACTTGTTCTCATGGAGATGGCAGTGCAAGAAATTTTGTCCTGAGGCCCAAAACTGCCACACTGTCATATTCACAGCTTTCTAGTGCCCTAAACAAATAAGGTGAACCAAATAAAAGGTCCTAGAACATTCTATGTTGGAAGCAGCTGTAAGAACACCATTGCCATGAGAATGGATACAAGAAGATATGAAAAAGTATTGCCATTTTGCAATGTGTATTATCATGCCTTTTCTTGCACAAAGTACAAGCAGGATTCCTAGAAGATTCTAATACATGTAATACTGTTGATCATTCGCAATGAATGATCTGAATGATCAGTACATGTAATAATGTTGATCAATCTGAATAATTCCTTCCAGAAAATGCTTCTGAAATGTCTTGGAAGGATGTGGAATAATTTGAGGAAATGGCTGAGGGTTTATTTTAAGAAATTACAGCCTAACATTACTTTTTCTTATTGCATTTTCTTTTCTCATCATAAGAGAAATTTGAGGCTCAGCTCCGGAGGCACAATGGTTAGGCCACTGGCCACATACACTGGGTCTGGCAGGTTCAAACCAGGCCCGGGCCTGCTAAACACATTGACAATTGCAACAAAAATATAGTCGGGCATTGGGGCAGGCACCTGTGGTCCCAGTTACTTGGGAGGCTGAGGCAAGAGAATCGCTTAAGCCTAAGAGTTTGAGGTTGCTGTGAGCTGTGATGCGACAGCACTCTACCCAGAGTGACACCGACTCTGTCTCAAAAAAAAAAAAAAAGAGAGAGAGAAATTTGAAAACACATACAATGCATCCCACATGTCTGCAAATTCTTCTCACCTCTTTGGTATTTGTAGACAATATTTATGATTTTCAGCATATCCAAATCAAACTGCCATGCCTAAAACAACCTCTTACTCTGAAAGCAAATGATGTAAAGCCAGATCTATTGAGAACACATTTCCTTTTGCTACAATTTAGACAGGAAGTGAGGTTGTCTTGAAGTCACCTTTTGATTTTACCATGGCAGAACTATTTTCCAAGACCCCAAGATATCATATGAGATTTAAGGCAATGATAGCATCTCAGATCACTGATGAAATAGATTGTAAGTCTGGTAGTAGGATGGTAAGGGGGCCTACACCAGTAAGTGAGTGGCTCTAAGCCCATGATTCATTAGAGAGTGATTCATTAGGTGATATGTTTTAGGTTCTGATGTTCATGAAAAAAGTTGCATGGCTCAATGCCTGTGGCTCAAGCAGCTAAGGCACCAGCCACGTACACCTGAGCTGGCAGGTTCGAATCCAGCCTGGGTCCGCCAAACAACAATGACGGCTGCAACCAAAAAAAAAAGGCCGGGCATTGTGACGGGCGCCTGTAAAAAATGGCTGGGCATTGTGGCGGGCGCCTGTAGTCCCAGCTACTTGGGAGATAGAGGCAGGAGACTCACTTGAGCCCAGGATTTGGAGGTTGCTGTGAGCTGTGATGCCACAGCACTCTATCCAGGGTGACAGCTTGAGGCTCCGTCTCAAAAAAAAAAGTTACATGGGAGGATGGGTAGAGGGAGGGCAATTAGTGGGAACACACCTACGGTGCATCTTAGCAGGGTACTGGTGAAACTTACTAAAGGTAGAGTATTAATGTCTTTATATAGTGATCAAGGAAATGCCATGAAGGATATCTGTAACAGTACTATCAAAATATTTCTGAATGTATATGAATCATGCCCTGTGATTGCACCAATGTACATAATTATGATTCAATAAAATTATTAAAAAAAAAGAGAAAGAAATGGTAGACAAATTTCAGAACTGCTATACGTCAATGAAAGCAAATTTCAGAAACTAATACTAAAAAAGCAATGGCAATAATATTACAGACATATGAGGTTACGCAATTAAGATCTTGAACTCATCCTAGAAAAAGTGCTACATCCCTCATTGCTTTGAAGTTTTCCCGTGGGAAACTACACACTGATACCCTTCAAAGCAATTTTGGAACTATTTTTAGGAATGGCCATCGGAGCTGTTGTCTTACGAGATCTGACAATGACGTTCCCCATCTCACCCTAGAGAAAGTGCTACATACTCCATTGCTGAATATGACTGCCAGAAGGAAGGCCAAGTGGGTACGTTGATGGTGACCATAGTGATGTGCAGAAAGGAGGGAAGTAGCACTGTTTCTAGGGTGAGTTCAAGAACTTAATTGTCCAACCTTATATTGTTGTTTACTGTGAGCCAGATACTTGTACCGAATACTTGACTTGCTTGCTATATCTAACTCTTAGGAATACTTACAAGATGGTATCATTGCCCCCATTTGACAGATGACTTACAGAAAGTTTAAGTTCTTTTCCTGATGTTTTACAGTTAGTCGGTGGACTAGCCAGGATGGAGTTTGAAATTTGCTTGACTTTTTTACTGGCTCCTCCAAACTATGAAAGAATTTCTTTCATTTTTCTGAAACCAGTTAAGACAAAGGCATGTTTGCTGTATTCAGAATGAACCTTCAAAATCTAGACATCAGATAGATTCATTTCAGAAAAAGGGAAGAAAGAAATCTGGAAGAAATACTTTTTTCTTCCTATACACTACCTAAAAGAATCAGACCAAATATGTGTATATGATTTATGTGTATGTGTGTTTATAACTTAAACATAGGGCAGATGGATTGCCAAGGTCTGTCTACTTATCTTTTAATGAAGTTATTGCAATTCAAAAGAGCTTTATGGCATAAAAACCAGTATTTATGATCTTGAAGTATTCACAGACTTCAATATCATAAATCAATAAAAGTTTTTCTTAGTTATTCTATTCTTAAGTGTAAGTTCATTTCTTGGGAAGACTTTTCCTATAGTGACACTGGGCAATAACATTTTCTTATTGGCAAATTGCTATTTCTTGTGAGTCCATAATTGTGTATAGCATGAGAGACTAGCAGACTTCCCCTCTCCTGGGAGGTTAAGGGTTACAGTGGATAAACTCACAGCCAGTAGAAGGAAACTCACAAGATAATCTCTGTAGTACAGAATATATGTACCTCTTTAGTGAGATCAAGAAAACTCATTAGTGCCAATCAAGTCCTCTGAGTTGTCAATAGGATAGGAAAGAATTCCCTGAGCATGTACTTGGGGAGTTACTCATACTTCAGATAAGCTCCACGATCAAAGAATAAAGATGTCATTTAAAAGTTGCTTTTGGAATTTTTTGACTTTGAGAACTCAGATTTGATGAATTGGAGACTTAGAAAAAGAAGCCTGCAAACATCTTAACTTTGAAAACTGCAGTTTGATAAATTGGAGAGGCAGAGAAACTCTGCAAATCTAGCTCCCAGTTAAAGTTTGCTTATGCCTTTTAATCTCAAGTCCCGGCTCACCAAGCCACTCCACATCACCTTTAATTTGTTCCTGAATAGTTTGTGAGTTTTTCTGGGAAAAGAGAGGAGAAATCTGGGTAGACAAACCCCCAAACCTGACACGTGAGTACAGGCCTACCCTTCACACGTACAAGTTCTGGGGCAAGAGTTACAAATGGAGGCCTCAGAGTGTATTTTCTCATTTTGAAGTCAACAACCAATCTAAAATCTGTTGGATAAAATATGTTTTCTCCACCTACATTGGTAAATATACATTTCTAATGAGCTGGGAGGAATCTGGATTCTCAAAGTCCTCAGGACCTAACCCAGACACGGAGGTGCAGGAAGAGCAAGAGCTGACCCTGGCTGCCCAGGAGGCCTTACCTGCCTGTCTGTGCACACCTGGTTCCAGTGTCCATGCTCCATCCCTTCTTCTGCCCCTTTCCGCTCATCCCTTTGCCCTCAGGATGCACATCCCAGCATTGTGACTTGCCCTCTGGAGGATGAACCCAGGAAAGAAGCTGGCATGGGCCCTAGAAGCTGACGACTTGTTCATCGGAGAGATTGTGGGGATCATGTTTGAGATGGGGGAGGTGGTGAGGGGTCTGGGCTGTCCTGTTCTCTTGACCCTGCAGAGGCCATGGCAGAGCACCCAAAACATGGGGCCTGACCAGGTCCCTTTTGTCTGCTGGGTCCTCTGTTTCTTAGTCAAAAGTGTAATTATAAAGTTTAACTTTCTCTGTAGAAAAGAAGATCACAATTGGTGGCAGAGAAAAGAATAAGAAAAGAAGGCAGAGAGAAGAGCCGAGAGATATCTTCTACGTGGGTAGGTAACGGCTCAGGGCAAGGAGACCAGAGATTGCTTCTCTGATGGACGTCGGCAGAAGAGTTGTCTTGGGCCACACATGGAATACACAAACACTATTGAAAGCTGATGAGCAAAAAAGATCCATGCGTGATTTTCACGATATTGACACCAAGAGAAACGACATGGTCCTCAGATAATCCTCATGGGGCCTGCAGGGCCACAGGTTGCAAACTCCTGATAGAGAATATTGTCTCTGCACGGCGGGTCAGCATTTTAGCAAGTTAGAAAGACTGTCATTGAAATAAAGCAAAACTCCAGCATCACATTTTAGTTATTGGAAACATGGATTGCAATCATGCTGGGATTTCAGGTTGGAGAGACAGGGACGTTCTATGGTAATAGACGGTGTGGGGGGAAGAAAGTTGGCACCACCTGGGGAACCCCACAGTGAGGGTCCCTGGTCGCAGCCACTCGGCTGCACGCCAGGTGCCTCCAGCCTGCTTTCTACTCACGATCTGGTGGCCATTGGCCCTTCACTTTCTGGACTCTGCGTCTTTCCCTGAGTACACCCTCCTCTACTCCTCAGCGTGGCTTACACGTAGTACGCAATGGAGTGCGACTTGGGTGGAGTGCCATTGCCCACTGTGAAACCCACTAGTGGGACAAAAAGTTTGATCAGGCCCCTCCAGCCCCCTGGTCCGGAGGAGGGTGATCAGTAGGGCTATGAGCACTTCAAATCCACCCTGAGCCAGGCCTGGCCTCCTCCACGGGCCCAGCTCCTTTTCTGCAATATCCTGCAGTAAAACCAGACCTGAGTCCAGTAAGTCATGAGGGCCAGTGGTCTGCTTTCTGAAATAGGACAAACCCAGGCCCTGGAGTCTTTTGAAGGCTCAGCACCCAGAGGGTGTGACTGAGCGGAAGGGAAGGTATGGCTGCGGCGGGGCCCTCCACAGCCTTCTTTCTGCTTTGGCTTCCTGCTCTGTGAAAGGAAAGGTTGGACTCGACGGTTCTCAGGTCCTTTCCGGGTAGGTATTCCCATGGATTGCTGTCACGGCACTGGCTGCAGACGCTGAGTGTGAGCCATGCCTTCACGCCACCACCCCACAGAGCGGCAGCCTGCTCCGTTTTCACAACCCCCTGGGAGCGAGGCATCACCTCCCCGTCCTCTCTCCTCTGAGAACTCAGTGTGTGCCAGACCTCAGGAGGTCATTCTCAAAACCTACATCCCAGAAAAATCACAGGCCCTTGGTGACCACAGTGTTGAGGGAAACAGGCGGGGACTTTGCCAGGAGCCAAGATGTTGATCCTGGCAGGGTTTCCGCCCTGATGTGGACAGGACACGGGGATCAGCCTCCCCTCACTCTCAGCCACTCCTGCTCCCCTGCTGAGCAGAAGGCCTCTGAGACTCCCAGCAGAGGCCAGGCAGCTGGTCTCAGGCCAGGGCTCTGTGGCCTGCGCCTGCTGCCTCCTGAGCCAGCTCTAATGGGCTCAGACGAGCTCGTCCCACAAACCTATGGCTGGCAGATGACTCAGGGCCAGGTGCAATTAGACCAGGAGCCAGTCAGCTCTTACTGAAAACTGGAATATCGCAAGTCACACCTAGTGTGTGTGTCACATAAAACTAATGCAGCAGGAAGACGTGTGGGCATTAACTGGGGGTCCCCACCTCCCTTCGCTGCCATATCCTGGCCAGTTGGGCTGAGACCACAGTCTGGCATTGTCCTCTGGATAGGGAGTCGTGTCAAGAAGGAGCTGGGAACAAAGACAGCAAAGTCGGACTTTCTCAAAGCCTTGGGTGGGGTTTTTTTAGGAGACTGAGGCAATCAGCCACAGCTTGTGCCCACCTCATTCTCCACCCCTGCTGGATAAAGGGGCCCTCGGCTGGGGGTTTTTTTGTGGGGGAGGAGTTGCTAAGGAGAGAGAGAAAATAAGCAAAATGGAATTGAACATGTATGGGGTGGCAGTGTCCTTATGGAGAGGGAACAATCACGTCCCCGAGAGGCTTAGTGGCCCCAGAACAAAGTGACACTGTACTTATTTACAGAGCGCAGCCTTGAGAAAAAAATGTCCGTGTCCAGTGTGTGCTCTATGAGTAAACAGGCCCAGGGAAAGAGGGCGTGCCAGCAGGCCCAGCCCGTCCCCCCAAATGCTGTCAGAGAACACCCAAACTTCTGGTGGCCCTCGATGGGTATGTAGACGCACACAGAGTCTATAACCCCTGGGGGCCGTGGCTAGCAGGTAAAGGGGGACACGGAGAAGCCTGCATGGAGCTGAAAATGGAGCCCAGGAGTCCCCGGATGGGTCAGGAGATGCCCGTGAGGCCACGTGAACTGGTAACTGGAATGGTGGCTGCCAAGGGCAGTGATTGGAGGGTCGTAGGTGTGGGTGGGAGGCAGCCAGGACAGTGCAAGACTGAGAAGTGGGCTGTTTCTCCACCTCCTGCGGTCTCAGCTGTGCACCGAGCCCTCCTCCACATGAGTCCCGGGGGTTGGTGGTGAGCGTGCGTGAGTACGCTGGTATTTGTGTGTAATCTTGTGTTTGAGCAAACATAAGACTAAAACTTAAAAAAAAAAGCATGAAAGTGGCTGGCTATGCCTTGGAGTGAGCGGATGAAGTTTTCACATCTCACAAAAGAGTGCTGTAAGATAGAAATTAAGTTTAGTTTAAGAAAAATGTCCTTGTAACCATAAGAAGTGTGTGTGAATTCCCTCAAACTGGTTTGTTTCCTTCTCCTGGTCAGAAAAATTATCTGAAATTTTGAAATAAGGGAAAAAGAGATTACAGGATGTTCTTTCACGGTAGTACTGGGTTTGCAATTTCAATTTTTCATTGACTGCTTAGTTTGTGGAGTTTTGTTTTTGTTTTTTAAGAGATAGGGTCTTCCTCTGCACCTGAGTTGGAGTGCAGTGGCCCTATCATAGCTCTAAGAAACCTTGAATTCCTACCTCTCAAGTAGCTGGGACTACAGATGCACACCCCCATGCATGGCTCAGTTTTTTGTTTTTTGTAGAGATAGGGTCTCATTATATTGCCTTATATTACCCAGACTGGTCTCAAACTCCTCCTCAAGTGATCCTCCCACCTCAGACTCCCAAAGTCCTGGAATTATAGGTGTGAGCCATTGCACCCTGCCAATATGTAGATTTTTGTATTGTAGAGGTATAAATAGGTTCTGTCTAGTGGAAAAGATAATGCTAAATATCTCAGTTTATGGACCTATAGGACTTTAACTCGTTTTGTATTGAATGAACAATCTTATCCTAATGTTCCTTTACTAAATTACCTGCAAATCTCTCAAGGGTTTTTTGAATCAGCATATGATCTTATTGGTTTCCTCATTAATTACTGAATTGAGTAAGACCTCATGTTCATTTTATGACATTTTGTTTGTGAGTTTTTGAAATTACGCTTGAGCATCATGATATTCCATCTCCTGGCCCTAACTTACTTGGTTTGCATAACAATAAATAAACAGTCTGGATCTCTCTACCCCTCTTGTTAGGATGTGTGTGGGAGTACTTGTCACCCTTTGCTTTTCGTTGATGTCTTAAGAGTGGAAAAATCCCACTTGCTACCCTCTTTCAAGTAAGTCTGATTATTTCAACCAACAAAGAAACTGAGGTTTAAAGAAGTAAGGTACCTTGCTCAGGCCCACACAGCTAGTGGGTAGCACAGCCAGAATTCACACTCCACAGCTGCTTTCCCATGGCACCACAGAAACTCCGCTGAGTCAAACATTAAGTTGGATTGGAAAGAATAAGCCAACACGAAACACCCTTTCCATACCTGCACATACATATTCGTGCATGCATGCATGCACAGAGACAAACTAGAAAAGAAAAACACTATGCAATTACAAACAAGACAAAATTCTATTCCCCTCAAGTAACAATAGCTTCTTTCCATATTTTATTAACAGGCACACTGAACTTATTTCCTTTCTTCCACCCTGTCTGCTCTTCCTCCCATATTCTCGAAGTCAGTTGGTGGTAATATCACCCAAATATCTTTGAAAATTATGAATCAGGGAGTCATTTTCTCCTTCTTTCTTGCTAACCTTCCCCTCTGCTGGTGCTAAATTATTAGCCTTAGAAGCTAGAATGAATATCCTCAGTAAGTCCTTACCTTACGTCTTTATTTCTTCTGCCTGTGCTTAAGAGTGGTCTTCAGAGTTTGTTTTGCTAAAATATTCCCTAAAATATTTATGAAAACTATGTAACTCTCAAACATTATCCAACTTTCCTCTGAAAGATTTCATCATAATTGCAGGTAATAATATTTGCAAAGAATGGGATTTTTAGCATACATATTATAAATACTGGCATATGAGTAGAAAAGCATTTCATTACCTATTATTATTCTTTAATAAAAGAAATAAAATCTAATTTTAAAATCTAAAATCCAATAAAATCTGAATGCCAGTGTCGATACTTACCATGGACCATTTCAAAAAATACATATTTCAGAGCAAAGCATTGGCACAATTGAATATCCTTGTCAAAACATTTGAAATTCAACCCATACCTCATATATTATACAAGGATTAACTCAAAATTATTGCACAACTGAATTTAAAGCCTACAACTATAAAGATTCTAGGAGAAATATAAGAGAAAAATCCCTATAATCTTGGGCCAGGAAGAGAGTTTAGATGGTACACCACAAGCGTAATCCATAAAAGAAAAAAATTGATACAGTAGACTTCATCAAAATTAAAATGTTTCGCTCTGTCCAAGACAATGCTAAGAGGAAGAAAAGATAAGCATTGACTGAGAGAAAATATTTGTAAATCACTTACCTGGCTGAGGACTTACATCTCTCACAACTCTATAACAAGAAAACAAACAACCCAATAAAATGTTGCCAAAATATTTTAACACTTCAAAAAAGATGTGTAGGTAAAAAGTAACTCATGAAAGGATATTCAATGTCCTTAGGAGATGCAAATTTAAACTACAATGAGATACCGTTTTACAACTAGTAGAATGGCCAAGAGAGAAAAAAATCTGACAATACTAAGCACTGGTAAAGATATGAAGCAAGTGGAACTTTCGCGTGTCGCTGGGGGGAATGCAAAATCATACAGCTATGTAGAAGGATACAGCACACAGGGTGGGTTACCTCTAAAGTTAAACACGAACTTGCCACATGACTAAGCAGTAGCACTCCTGGATATCTACCTGAGTGAAACAAAAACTTACGTTCATGCAAAAACCTGTAGGCAAACGTCTGTATTCATTGGAAGCTTTATTCATAATGGCTGAAAACTGAAATCAAACTCAAATGTCCTTAGTGAATGAATAAACCAACTGATAAAACTACACAATAAAATACATATCCTATTCATTGGTAAAAAGGAATGAATTATTGATAAACACAATAAAATGGCTGAAACCAGACCCCAAGGATTGTATGTTTCCATTTAAATGACATTTTGGAAAAGATAAAACTATAAGCATACAACACATATCAGTGGTTACCAGTGACTGGGGTTCAGCAGCATATGGGAACTTTTAAAAGGTGATGAAGGTGTTCTGACCTTTACTGTGGTGGTGAATACCTTTGCCAAAGTCCGCAGAACTGTAAACCACAAAAAGGGAATTTTACTACATGTAAAATTTAAGAAAATATATGTTATATTTATACATCCATACTACATCTTTAATAACTGAAGAGTCTGACATTATTAATTCTTCTCTTGAAATTCACATTCAAATGTTACCCCTTCTAAGAATTTTATCCTAATGTAATTATTTCTATACTTGAAAGTCTCTCATTGGTCACCTCATTATACTGCTCTTTCCCAAAGTCTACACAAACTGAAATTTGAAACATTTAAAAAGTTTTCATGTGACTCCAAGTCTTCAGATTATTCTGAGATGTCTAAGATTTCAGTCTCTAATTTTGAAATGCTGGAGAGAGTTATTTGGGCCATTAATAGTAGTACAAAATGGGGCAGTACCTATGGCTCAATGAGTAGGATGCTGGCCCCATATAGTGAGGGTGGCAGGTTCACACCCAGTCAGGGCCAAACTGCAACAAAAAAATAGCCTGGCATTGTGGCGAGCGCCTCTAGTTCCAACTAGTCAGGAGGCTGAGATAAGAGAATCACCTAAACCCAAGAGCTGGAGGTTGCTGTGAGCTGTGACGCCACAGCACTCTACTGAGGGCAGCAAAGTGAGACTGTAGGAAAAAAAAAAGTAGTACAAAATGAACTGGAACAGCAGAAATACAAAATTTACATAAAAGATATTTATACAAAAATAGATTTAAAAAATCAACAGTTTTGGGGAATATGTTAATGAGATGGCTATTTCCATTTGGAATGTCCCCTTCATTTGCATCTTCTTGTCACCCATGTTTTTTCTGCCCTGGGACATTACATCATAGTTTGGCGATGGGTGAGTGAGAGGTAGGCCTTTCTTTCATTACGGGAAAAGAATGATTGTGAGATTGTGAAAGGAGAGCCGATCCATCCACTGCGGGCAGGTGCTTAGGCCGAGCTGTGGGAGAACCGAAGGGTAAAGAGGCTGAATTTCTGCCTGGGTACCTCTTCAAAAGGCTCGGGTATTTGGTGCCTGAGAGTTCAGCCTTCCTCATCTCTGCCTGGGTCGTGGCAAGTTTTAATCTCTGGTCTCCTTGAGTCTAATCTCAGCCTTCCCTATCCATCTCCATCCAGCCATCAAATTGCTCTCTCTAAATGACAAACGTGACCATTTTCTTTCCATGGCTTACCAAGTTCACTGCCCAAATCTTCCCCCACCTCTCTCGCTCCTGTATACAACACCCTCTTTTTCTACACAAACTCTGGTTCGTGCACACCTCCCCTTGGGCCTCATCTGACCCACCTTGGCCCTTGGCCCTCCCTCTCATGTTCCCGTCTCCCTTTCTAGTCCAAGCGTTTTCGAGATCTTGTTCCATAAATTTCTCAGCTCCATATTTCTGTGTCTAGCAGAGTAGCTTTTGGGGAGTAGCAGTAAATTGAATGTCAGAAAAACAGAAAGAAGAGTACTGTGATTTCCTTCCAAACCTCCATAAAGTGTTTCAACGTGGAGTAGAAAGAGACAGAGAGAACTTACACCTATCAAACATTAAGGTTTACAGGACCCTAAAATGATTGGTCCATGCCTGTGTGGCATTTTTATATTCTTATGGAAAGATATGCCAGATGTGGGTCTTGCATGTGGGGCCATAAAGTCCAGTGGGGAAGGGGCCACGTGTGTGTTCTGCTCATTTCTCCACACAGGGTGGGCTCCAAATATATATTAAATGACAGTGAATTGCCAGAGGGTTAGGCTGGTTTGTTAATCTTGGCACTTGGGTTAACCATGGTAATGTTAATAATGAAATTCCCATTTTGAACACAGCCCCTTTTCATCCACAATATGACATAATGTGGCTTTGAAGTCTCATTTTATGAGAGAGCAAAAATAGTGTTAGTGTTACAAAGTTTCAATACTGTGTTTCACCTGAATGCATCTTTTAATTGTACTTCTATGAAAAAAATTGCTCTTTTGCAGTGGGTGGGGACTTCTGTCCAAGAAGGAAAGGAAATGAAGAAAACCACTGCCAAGTCACGGGCAACGTGCAGATTTGTACAACGGCTTCAGCCTGCGTGGGAAGCTGCATGCTGCATTCTGGACTCCGAATTGTTCTCTCGCCGCAAGAATAGCTTGATAAGTCTCTGAGGGAGAAAAATGTCACAGAGTCATGTGACAGCCTCAGTCATCAGCCCTCATGTCAGGGTCAAGGTTCAACCACAGACAGCCTTTGGGTATACAGCTCCCGCCCCCATGAGAGGCTGCTTGGCATTTCTACAACATTTTACATTTAGTTATTATAAAAATCCAGAAGTTTGTACTCACTTTGGTGTTTCCATGCACTCTCCAGACAGTGTGTCATAGACACATCTGAGCCTCAGAAGCCCTGGGGTTCCACAGCCGTTTGAGCAAAGGAAGCCATTAGCAGAGGCAGCCACAGGCCTGGCAATTAGTCACCATCCTTTCGTCCTGACCCTCCCTCTGGTCCCAAGCCCATAGTCGCTACTATGGTTTGAATACAAGAACCCTCCAAAACTCAGGTAGAATTTGAATTTCCAGTGTGGCAGATTAAGAGGCTGGCCTTTAAGGAGTGATTGGATCATGAGTCTCTGCCTTCAAGAATTGATTAACCTATGCCGGCATTAATGGATTATCATGGAAAAGTTACTGGTGGCTTTACCAGGAGAGGAAGCAGGACCTGAGTTAGCACATTCGGCCCCTGGTCATGTCATACTCTCTCTGCAGTGCTGGAATATTCCAGAGTCCCCACCAGCAAGAAGGTTCTCACCAGATATGGCCCCTTGCCCTTGGATTTTTCAACCTCCTTAACTGTAAGAAATAAATTACTTTTCCTTAAAAAGTACCCAGTTTCAGGTATTCTGTTATAAGTAACAGAAAACAGACTAAGACAGTTGATTCGACAGATTTCCCAAATTACTGAATTTCTCAACAACTTTAAGGGGACAATACCTTAAATTGTGTAGATGGAATGAGTCTGGAAATGTAGGCAGAGAAACTTGCTGGCTTTTAACCAAAGGAAGAGAGTAGTGCAGATGGTGAGCTCGAGAGGAAGTGGCAGGAGGGTCACAAAGGAAGAGGTGAGTGTTCAACTGTGAGAAGAGAAAAAAGGAAGACTTTTCTTCCGTCTCTCCTGGGGCCAGTTGGACATGGGGTGGCCCTCCATTATTAGATGTCCTCAGAAGAAAGCTGTAGGGACGTCCCGTGTCCTACTTTGGTCTGTTGGTAGTGGCAGCTGGGGAGAATGGTTGAGTTAGAGGAAGAAGATGGGGAAGGATGGTGGAGGCTTCCAGAGGTGGTGAGCTGCACATCTTAGGAAGGAGAATCCTGCCTTTCTGGGAAGCGGAATCGTGCTACAAGGGCCAGGTAGGCTCAGCAGAGGTGCAGAGACCTAGAGGGATTCGGCCTTTTGCCATGGAGAGAGGGAGTGAAGGACTCTCCGGAGCTGTGATGGGTCATGCCTTCTGAACATGGACTTCTTTGAGAAGGAATCATAGCCTTTGAAGAACTGTAGACCTTATGTATTTCTTTATCTTCTCTCCCATATTCACTGGGCATGTCATGTATGCAATTCATCAGGTGAGGGAACGTGTGAGAAGTTGTAAACTTTTGCGCTAAGGAGTATAAGGCAAAAGACAAGTTGGGGCAAGAAGTAGACTCATTAGCTCAGCTGAAGTTGGAAGGGACTGCAGGAATGATTTGGACACAACACTATTATTCTAACAGGAAGAAAACACCCCCAAACAATAGTAAACAGTTCCTTGCCTGGGTCACCCAACCAATATAGTAGGAGGACCAAAAGCACCAACCATGCTTAGCAATTGCTAATTCAGTCGAATTTCTTCTTCACCAAGCTATTTGAGCACCGGGGCAGTACAAATAGGTGTGTGTGTGTGTGTGTGTGAGAGAGAGAGAGAGAGAGAGCGAGAGAGAGAAAGAGAGAGAGACAGACAGACAGAGAGAGGTGGAGGTGTGTACCCATGAGCCCACAGTACATATTTCTAGGGTGATCCATGCTAATCTTTGGCGGTGACATACTTGGTGGACTCTGTGACTTTGTAACACACACATGCCCCCTGCCTGGCTGTGGTGACAGACAAACATAGCTACATCTACTCTTTTGGCTCCTTTGGAGGGCCTGACCCACTGACTTACAAGCTGTTGGCTAGCTTAGGGAATGATTCACTTCCTTGGAAGACGTTATTGACTCACTACATTTATGACTCCTTGGTTGTTTGTAGAAGACCCATTCTCACCCCCTCTCTGGGCCTATGTGATCTGTGGTCTTGAGGGTGGGCTGCAGAGAAAATTCCTGCTCTGAATAGAGCTGTATTTTTGTGAATCCCTGTTGTCCATCTGACCTGCTCTGGCCCTACTGAATTATTGCAGCAATGGGCCTCATTTGGCACCATTTTTAGGATCTTATTGACCTCCATAGACAAACACTGCAGGGAAAGATGTGAAATTAGCTTACTAGTTATCACCAATTACCTATACACTTTAAAAATATAATTTTTAAAAATCTGCTATGAACATTTATTTGAGATATTAATGCCAACCCTGGGACAATTAACATGTGCAAGACCTCGCCGTGCTGAGTCTTAATTATGCTTCATTTGCACCAAGGAATTGGCATTTGAGTTTTTCCAAACTGTGCTATTGGCTGACCTTGCCGGTATTAGGTCATTAAACACCAGTAATTTTTACCCAGATTCTCTGCAGACACCACACATTTGAGCAATCATTTGTTTTACTGTCCCTCTTTGCTAAAGCATCTGTTGTAGGTGGCATTGTTCCAATCCCACTTAATCAACAAATTAAACTTTCCCAGGAACAAATAATCGTCCCCCAAACTTTTTTGAACTGCTGCGGCTTCCTCTGGGCCTGCCCAAGCACAGTCTGGTAAAAGCTGAATAGTCTTGCTACCAAAAATGGGTATTCTAAATCTTGCACGGTGGTCTCACTGAGGGCAGCATCCCCTGTACCACAAAGGACGCGTTATGCAAACGGGGATGCAAGCGTCTCCCAGGCAGGGCCACCTTATGGGTACTATTACCAAATGCAAGAAATTCTTGTAAATCTATTTAAAGTTTACATTGTCCCCCAGTTTCACTGGAGCCCCATGATAAAATACTTCCGATCCTCCCCAGAGAGCGCATTATGATAGTTCTCAATATCGATTTAGCCACAATGTCTTAATAGGATGTGCTTTTTAAAGTTGATCTCACTTAGGTGAGTTCTCCACTATTCTTTTTAGATTGTTTCTTTTGTTGTTAACCCAGGGTGTTTTCTGACTCCAGCTTATCTGAGAATAGCAAGACCTCTTTGCTGGTTGGCGTCCACCTGCTTTCCAAGCCAGTTATGCTGCTCAGGTTTTATGCTTTGGTTTCTTATTGCACATGCCTTTTGTTCTTCTTTTTGGCAATACCAAGAATCACAAGAGGAGAAATAATTCATAGTCTGAAATGTTACCCTAAATGAACTTTTGAAGAAGGAAGCCCAAACTCACCCTTGATCAGAAAGAGTCTTCCAGCTCATACTTCACTTTGCTGTGATCAAGGTATCATTTGGATGTATCCCTAAGATCTCTTCTTTCTCTGAAGAGTTTATGGAGAGAGGGGCTGGTAGGATTAGAAAAGGGAGCTGACCTCGTTGGCTTGGTGGGATCAAGTACTGTTTCGCAGTGACCGGATGATTGAAGTACAGAAAAAAAAATCAGGCAGCTCATTGAACAAATTCCTTTTGACACATAACACTAAAAATAGTTGGAGGTTATACCAAAAGAACCCGTTCCACATCTTGTAACCTAGACTCTCTCCATATGGACAGAAGTGAGGAAGATAATCTGTCATTTGAGTGCCCTGCACATGGAGAGTGTTTAATGCAGGAAAAGCAGCAAAGGGTGAACGAGGGATGGAGAAGGATGAACTTCCAGCACCTTCTTCCTGTCTGATTCTATGACAAGTTAAACCCTGTCATTTAATGCTGAAGTCCACTGTCTTTGCCCTCTCTGACACTGCCTTCATTAGCCCCGTGTGAAATAGGAACGGTCTCCTGATGCCCACTTGATAGTAGTCTCTTTACTTCCTGTAACCATCAGTTAGAACTCATATGTTTTCTAGAATGCCCAGAATGAAGCCACATGAAAAATCAATTATTTTCTCAAAATGTCAATAAACCACTTTATAGTTTCCACACTCAGAAATGATGAGGAAATATTCTCCCTCCTCCCAAAGCATGTAAAATAAATTTTATTTTTCTCCACCAAGCAGAAGAAAATATTCTTTTAGGTCTTGTTGTTAAGGGAAGCTATGTTTATTTTAGTTGTAACAGGGACTTCTCCCTGGAGCTGTAAGGATTTAATATCTTGGTGTATTAGTATTTTAATGGTTAACTCTGGGAGGAGAAAAAAATCCATGAAAACCATTCAGGGGTTCTGTGGCAGGTGTCCTCATGCTTCCTTTAAGGCCTGTAAGTTCTACATCTAGTCTCTAATCAAGCCTTGGCAGAGGGAAACCCTCCCCAAAGTGTCTTCCTGTGCCTTTGGGGGAAACGTTCATTGATGAGCTCTGAATATAGTCCGATTGCCTGAGTTTTCTCCAACACACAATCCCAGTGCTTCTGTCCGAGTTTCACAAAAGGATTTCTGCTCTCTTTTACAGAGGCAGAATGTACAGAGAAGTGTTTACTCCCCATGTAAAAATCTTTTTGGAACACAAAAACTCAAAACTTCAAAAAGGAAAAAGGGCAACACCGCAATGGAAAATAACTTGGTCATCTGTTTCTCGTTAGTTTCTTATCTGTTTCTCATCCTTCATTTTGATAGGTGCAGTTTTATTTTTAGATTCTTGTCTTCATGGCTCGCAGGCTCTTACTGTGGTTTTCCGTACGTTTGCACCAAAGTTCTCGACAGCATGCTTGTAGTGGGGGCTGTCGGGGTGATGAACTTGACTGTGAGCTTAAGTGCTGCTGGGTATAGTGAAGGGTCTGCCTTAGAGGGCGTGTTCCCAGAGCGCTATGTTAGCAGACAGAGTTTCAGACCTTCATTTGTTCCGCTCAACATTTCCTCTGGGGAAAGTTTCTGAATATCTTTGTTTTTCCAAAACATCTCTGTGGCAAGTCTGATCGTGACTGTGAGAAATGGAGTGACTGTCTCACTCCTATTTTAGAAGACGTGCCCCTTTGGTGGGCAGTAGGTTGGAGGAGCTGTCCACTTTGCTGCTGATTTAAAAACCAGAACTGGAGAAAGTGCTGTACTGAGACCTGCAGGGTACACAGATAATCCCTGAATTACTGATTTGCTTTCGAATGCACGTCCTTCCTTTCTTCCTTAAGTTACTAGTTGCTATTTCTCGTAACTTATTTCGCATATTGCTGGATCTTTCCATTTGCCTTTTTCCTTTTCCTTTATGAAAGGATAATCACAGGGTGGTGATATTTTACAGATCCAAATTTCCTGAAAGTTCTTTTCCTTTTCTTTGTATGTCTTCCCAGTACATGAGGAACGAGGTGAGGCGTGGTACTTAGTTTCCAAGGGCGTGATTCATTCTCTGCCTGTGAAATTCCGTGCAGATCAAAGTGGCAACTCACATATTATAAATCATCGTTGGAGGTGGTAATTGGGACAAATAATTTTTGCTGTCCATTTCTGAGGGTTTTGCTTTGGGGGTGTGTGGTTGGGGAGGTGTGGGTATGTGTGCGGGGGTGGCGGTGTGCGCCAAACCGTACTTTACGACATCAGCCGTACTTTACGACAATCAGCCGTACTTTACGACAATCAGCTTCCTGTGGGAAAACGTGTCATAAGGGGACTCGTAGCAGCCTGAGGGAAGGAGAGGGCAATTTAAGTGTCCAGTTGGTAAGGAATGTGTGGTGGCTTAGACCAATTGGTTCCCACAGACTCTTTCCTATTTGTGGAGCTCCTACCAGGACTGTAAAACAAACACACTGAAACGGCTTGAGTTTTTCACCATGTCATGAGTCAAAGGACAGCAAGGGCTTTTCCCAGAGGGAAAGTCCCCTAGCGAGGGACAACAGTGACAGTCTTTGGCAGTCTCAGTCACCATTCAGAGGTGTGTAATTGCTTACTAAGTGCATGTCAGTAGGGCACGAACCAAATAAGGCCTCTGCTCTCTTGGATATGAGACTTTAGAGTAAGGATATAGATAAATATACAAGATGTCAGATTGTTATAGGGGCAGCAAAGTCACACATGCCACATGTGAGGATTTGCTATTTTAAAACAAAGGGTCTGGGCGGCGCCTGTGGCTCAGTGGGTAGGGCGCCTGGCCCTATATACTCAGAGTGCTGGGTTTGAACCTGGCCCCGGCCAAACTGCAGCAAAAAATAGCCAGGCATTGTGGCAGGCACCTGTAGTCCCAGCTACTTGGGAGGCTGAGGCAAGAGGATCGCCTAAGCACAGGAATTGGAGGTTGCTGTGAGCTGTGATAGCACAGCACTCTACTGAGGGCGATAAAGTGAGACTCTGTCTCTAAGAAAAAAACAAATAAAACATAAAACAAAGGGTCAGAAGGAAAGGCTTCCCACATTTGAACAGAACAAGACACACAGCTGTCCCCTGGGAAGAGAGTTCCCAGTGGCACAGATTCACCATCCTGAAGGCAGAAGTCTGCCTGGTGTGCTCCAGGGACAGCAAGGCCAGCAGCAGCAGAGGGGTGAGAGAGCTGAAGAGCGTCAGCAGACGGGTTAGAGAGTCGGTGCTGGCAGAGGTCATGACGGGCCTTGGGGCCACTGGAAGGACTCTGGGCTTCACTCCATGCAATCTGGGAAGCTGCTGCAGTGTGTGGAGTAGAGACGTCACCTCATTCCGCTTGTGCTCTACTGATGTGACCTGGTGAAAGTACCTAGCACATAGTAAGGAATTAAATATGTCTGAATAGTGACTCAGGCTTCAAAGATGGCCCCTGTGGTCCCCTGCCAGGAGCAGGACAGACTGTCTCTGTGGAAAAGCCCTTGCTGTCATTTGACTCATGACATTGTGACAATCCCACGCAATTTCAGTGTGTTACTTGGTAGGAGCTTCACAAATTATAGAGTCTGTTGGAAGTGATCAGACTGGCATTTGTAATGGATTATTTTGGCTACTGTTAGAGAATTAGATTCCAGGAGGGAGCAAGGGTGGAAGCAGCGAAGCCAGTTGTGGGGCTGTTGCAATAGTTTGAGTGAGGTGTGGCTGTGGTTTTAGTCAAAGTACTGGCGGTGGGAGAGGCAGGAAGTGGTAACCTGCTCATATATAATGAAGGCGGTACCTGTATGATTTGATGTAGAGTTGAGATGAGTCTTTGAATTTGGGACTAGCTCTCAGGTCCCATTGTACCTGATACACAATAGAAATAACCGTCCTGTGGTTGTCCCGTGTTTGAGACATAGATGTAACAAAAACTCATGAAACATGGAATGAGTACCAGGATTTGTAAATGGGTTCACTTATCTGGACCACAAGGTTTAGTTTGAGAAGTACAAGAAATCACATCCAGCTGGATTCTCTTCAACAATTGCTTTGTTTTATCACATGGACACTTTAGTTGTGTAAATGATTAGCTTTCCTATTTGGGTAGGCTGCTGAAAAGCTTAATGCTGTATTTAGTCAGTTCTTGCTACATTACAAATCCCCCAAAACTTAGCATCTTAAACAGAAAGCATTTCAATAACTAATGGATTAGCAGGTCGGCAATTTGTGCTTGGTTCAGCTGGATGGTTTTCTGCACCTAGTTTGATGCAGGTGGCCAAAGTCATCTGGTGGCTCAACTGGCACTGGCCGTTGGCTGGGTCAACTATCTCCAGCAGCCTTCCCCAGGGCTCGTTAGATGGAGGCTGGCTTCTATGTTAGAACAAGCATAAACTTCAAGGTATCTTGAGATCTACCCTCAGAAAATGCACAGCATTACCCTGGCTGTTTTCTATTGGTCAAAGCAAGTCACAGCAGTTTATTAAGCTTCTTTTGATAAAAGGAATTACAAAAGTGTGGCCACTTTTAATCTACCACATGCCATGTTTGTGGTTTAGAGACAGTACATAGAAATTGATTGTACAACTTTTGCGTTGGGCCTCACTTCTGTCATCCTTGCCCATGCTTCTGCTTGTTTGTACTTTACTTCATTTTTCCTCTCTACTTGTTATTTGTGTTATCTTGCTGTCCTTCATGCATATCCTATTATAACTTATGAGATAACTATTTTACCCTAATATCTGGGATGTCTTATTTTAGAATACTTGCCCTTAGCTTTATGTGAGTTTTGTAGGACTTCACAGCTCTGTATGAACTCAAAGTTAGTTACCATATATTTGAGGGAGCTAATATTTCCCATCTGGGCTTGGCTAGTCCTTGTTCCAGAGCCGTCTTTCATCTTTGTTCAATACAAGGAGGATATTCCCACACGTAAGAGTGACAAACCACAAGAATTGCCTCGACGCAAGCTATGGTAGCACCCTATTTTAGTTCATCTCTGTGAATTGATGGACTGTGAGACTCACCCATTGGAGAGAAACAAAAACTTGAAAACTAGAGGATTTAGCAAGAAATATGATCTCTGTGGTCTGCTTCTTCTTCCAAGTAGCTGCAGATTGAAACCGATCCAATTATAGAAGAGAACATTGATGTCCTCACCAGCTGCAAAATGATCTATCGTGGTCAGGTTTCTTTGAGGATTTCTTACCATTTCTCCTTATGTCTACCTAACAAGCCAAATTCCAAGAGAGCTGTTGTGTGTTTGAGGACAAGTCGCCCAGTTACTTAGTTGGCTTTTCTGGGTATGGGGGCTGCTGAAAAGAGGTGCTTCCTCTAAATATCTAGAAGAAAATGAATTTTTACTTTTTTAAATACACTGTATTAAAAAATGGCAGAATTTGGATCAGAGCAGAGTAGGTTAATCCATGGGCACAAAAGAAGATATTGGGTATTGGGGAGATCTGCTTCTCTCTGATCTTCGGGGCAGACTTTTGTTTGGAGTAGCTCACAGAGAGTTCTTGAGGTCATGAAAAGGGTTAGGTAATGGAGGTTTAATAAATTTGAAGGCACGAAGTAGATGGTAGTGAATACAATTTGGAAAGAAATGACGGTGGCTTTATCCAAGGCATTAACAGTGGAAGGGGTTAGAAGTAGTCATATGCTCATATGTAGTAAAGGTGATGCCTATAAGATTTCATGTGGAGTGTGAGAGGAGAAGGGACAGGATGACACAATTAACTTTTATTAGGAGGAACAAAGATTTGGGTGATGTCCATTTTTCTGTCCTATGACCCCCTCCCCACAGGCTGGCAATGATGCTTAATGTGTAAACACTGCTTACTATGTCACTCTTAATAAGAAAATACCGTATTAACTTTAATGGAGCTATGTCATAGAGAAAAGAGACAGAGGAAATAACTGAAAATAGAAATAATGGATTTCTCCTGCATGATTGGGACTATGAGTGCTTTCTCTCAACGTTTTATTATGAAAGCTTTTAAGCATATGGAAAATTTAAAACCATTTTATCACAAACATCTATATATTCACCACCTAAATTTTACCATTAGCATGTACTTGCTTTGTATCTACCAATCTAGTATCCTCATATTCATGCATCAAACCATTTTATATTTTTCTTTACAAATGCTTATTGAAAGGAGATATGTTCATTTACTAGCAAGGATAAAGACTAAGCTTGGAAAATAATCAGGAAGAAGGAAGCAGTTCTTTGATATGATTTGACCTGCAATTTTTATTTCCTTTGATGAGGATCTCCCCTTCCCCCTGGCACCCGCACATTACAGCCTGTGATCCACTGTTGCTCAAGGAATGGGTTATTGTGGTCACCAGCAGAATAGATTCTGCACTGTCTGATTGGCTGAGCTTATTGTCTGTGTGAATATCAGGGCTGTGTCTTCCATTCAAACATATCAGATGGAGAATCGCTCAATCAGGAAAAGAATTCAGATGCTGCACAGCAAAAAACACCTTAGAAATGTCCACTAAAAACAATGGGAAGAAGAGGGATGGATGAATGGATGGGTGGGTGAGTGGATGGAAAAGTAAATGGAGGAAGAAACTGAGGCTTGGAGAGACCATGTGGCCAGCTCCAGTCCAACAGCTGAGACGCAGCAGAGCTGCCACACTCTTTCCTCTGCCCCACACTGATGAAGCTTTTAAACCTTCCATCTTCTACACTTGGGTTGCCCTTGGAGTGGCTGCCTTTGCTCAGATCTGTTACAAGATATGATGGCTCAAAAACATGCCTAACATATCTGCCACACTCTTTTTAAAAAATATAGCCCATGTCCTCTCTCCTTGAGCCTGGTTAGAAGTCTGTAGCAGCCGCAGGGATGCTACATGCAGTGCAAGTGATAATATGTGACTTCTCCTTAAATTAGAAATTAACTCAAGGTATTTTTTTTGATGCATTTCAAAGTAAGTTATAGACTTTAATACAATTCTCCCTAAACACTGCAAAAGGTATCTACAATTTTGTTAAATATGAAATTTATACACATTGAAATGTCTAAATGTTAAATGTACATTTATTGGATTTTGACACATTTACACATCTATTTCAACCCAAATCCTATCAAGATACTGAACTTGGATGGCTGGGTTCCAAGCTCAGTGGTTAGGGTGCCAGCCATGTGCTCTAGGGCTGGTGGGTTTCTACCTGCTCTGGGCCTTCTAAAAAAAAGAAAAGAAAAAAGAATAGCTGGGCATTGTGGTGGGCGTCTATAATTCCAGCTACTTGGGAGGCTAAGGCAACAAGAGGATTGCTTGAGGCTAAGAATTTGAGGTTGCTGTGAGCTGTGATGCCATGGCACTCTACCAAGGGTGAAAAAGTGACTCTCTGTCTCAAAAAAAAAAAAAACAACAAAAAAACATACTGAACTTGGGTATTGTAAAGAGTAAAAAAGCTCCCTGTGCCCCTTCTTGTCAATTTCTTCTTCCAACCCCAAAATAGTCAGTGTTCTGATTTTCTTTTTTCTACACTATAGATTAGTTTTGCTTGTTCTAGAATTTCTACTACTGAAATCATACTGTGAGCACCCCTTCAGGTAAAACTCTTGCCCTCAGCTTAGTATTTTTTGAGATTTATCCATGTTGTGTGTTTCGTAGTTTATTCTTTTTACTAATGAGTAATATTCCATTATGAACACACCAGTTTTTCTATCCACACTCTTGTTGATGGACAACTTGAGCTTTTCCAGTTTCACGCTATAATGATAAAGCTTCAGTGGAGATTGGTACTCAAGTCTTTTTATGGACATGGTTTCATGTTTCTTGGGTAAATATCTAGGAGTGAAATTGCTGGATTCTGGGGTAGGTGTAGGTTTAGTTTTATCAAAAAGTGCCAGATCTTTTCCAAAGTGTTGTATATTTTACATTGCATCCAGTGACACAGGAATTCCATTGTTCTATATCCTTTCCAACATTTGGTGTAGTCAGTATTTTGAATTTTAGTCATTCATGTGAATGTGTAATTATGTCATAGTCTTAATTTTCATTTCATTTTTGATTATGTTGAACACTTTCTCATATATAGGCCCTCTGTATATTTGTATTTGTGATGTGTCTGTTCAAATTTATTATTTTTTAAAAATTGGGTTATCTTTTTTATTATTCAGTTATGGGAGTTCTTTATACATCCTGGGCAATAGACATTGTCAGACACATATTTTGCAAATATTTTCTTTGAAGCTGTGGCATGCCTATTCCTTTCATTGATGCTGTCTTTTTTTTTTTTTTCAGATGATGTCTTGCTGTTATCATCCAGGCTGGTTTTGAACTCCTTAGCTGAAACCATCCTCCTGGCTCAGCCTCTTCAATAGCTAGACCTATGGGCATGCACCACTGCGCCCAACTGCCTAATGATATCTTTTGATGAACAGAAGTTATAAATTTTGGCAAAGTCTAATTTAGGAATTTTTTATGATTTGGTCTTACTGTTTTAGCTTTTAAATTGATACCTGTGATTCATTTGGAAATAATTTTTGTGTATGATGTGAGATAAGCATCAAGGTTTATATTTTTAATATGTCGATCTGGTTATTTCAGCACTTTCTGCTGAAGATTGTCTTTTTCTCAAAATCATTCTTTATTTAAAAAGTCACAAATGAGTGCATACGTTTTTCTATTGCTGCCGTAACAAACTTTCCCATTCTCAGTGGCTTGAACAACACAAATTTATTATCTTTTAGTTCTGTTGGTCAAAAGCCTGTCATGGGTCTTTCCAGACCAAGTCAACATGTCACAGGTTCTCTCCTTGGCTCATGGCCCCTTTTTTGGGTTTAATTGTGTCCTCCAGAAAGATATGTCAAAGCTCTAATCCTGGTACTTATGAAAGTGACCTTATTTGAACGTAAGATGTAATTAAGATGTAAGAAAGCTGAAGTTAGGGTTAGGTTTAGGGTTAGCTAATATGGCTGGTGGTGACCTTATAAGAGGAGGAGACACAGAGACAGACACGTGGAAGAAGGAGGCTGTGTGACCCCATAGGCAGAGACAGAAGCTCTGCAGCTGCAAGCCCAAGAATGCAAAAGGTGTCTGGCAGACCTCCAGAGGCCAGGAACAAGCAAGGAAAAATTCTCCCCTGTGAGTCGCAGAACACCGCCCCTACCCCCTTGATTTTGGAGTTTTAGACTGCAGAACCATGACGCAATGTATTTATCTTACTTTTAAGTCACTCAGTCTGTGATGCTTTGTTAAAGCAGCCACAGGAAACTTACACAGACCACGTTCTCCATCTTTGAAGCCAGCCTGATGGGTTGAGTCCTTTTCATGTAGCATATCTCTGGTCCTTCTGTCCTCACATCTCTTTTTGACTACAGCCAAACAGAAGGTTCTCTGCTTTTAAGGACTCAAGTGATTTCACTGGGCACACCTGTTAATATAGGACACTCTCCCCATTTCAAAATCCTTAATCACACCAGCAAAGTCCTCTTTGCTATGTCAAGTAATGTATTTATAGATTCTGGGGATTTGGGTGTTGACATTTTTGGAGGGGTAGCTATCAGTTTATCAGCACAACTTAGTTTTTCCAAATCTCCTACAGTAAATATTTTAATCATTTTTATAATCAGAAATGAACAGCAAATGTTATCTTAAAAGATTAGAGATTCTCAGATTGCATGAAAGAAATGAGCCAAAAAATCCTCTTCCCATTAAACACATACAATAATATTAATAAACTCCAAATACGAAATTAGCATTTCTTTGATGAGTTGTTAGTACACAGGAATATGAACATTAAGTTTAATTACTGTTCTTTGGTTTACTTGTTATATAAATGCGAAGTTTATGACACTGACTCTATTTGATCAAACATATATTACAGGGTGTTGTTTTATGTGTTAATTTTACAAGTATTTTATTTTATGGGGTGCTCACCCAGTAACTTCATTGTGAATAAAGTACAGTTTTGGAGAAGGCACATCATGCTGAAATAACTTGAGTCAATATTAACTCTGGATTTTAAAGCTCTTCCTTGATAGAATTGCTTTTTTTATTCCAGAAAGGCAAATAAATTTACCACAGATTCAGTAAGTATTCTTGCAGTATGACATCAAAGTTGGAAGTTTTAGATCATCTTTTCAAGAGGTTTTTTTTTTTTTTTTTTAAATCAGACCCAGGCAAGGCTCAAACTCACAACTCCTGGTTTCCAAGGCCAATGCTCTAACCACCCAGCTATAGTGCTCAACCTTTTCAAAACGTTTTTAATGAAAATTTAAAAAATACATAGTTAGTGATTTCTTTATGTAGATCTTAAACAGACACATCATGAATGAAAATGAGCAACTAATGTAACGTTACCCGTATGAACACTTGTAGCTTGGAAAAAAATTTGCAGTTTAGTCTTACTTGAAATGGACTATATCTCCAGCAATGTCAATGACAGTAGAGATAGCATGTTTGGAAATCTGCATTAAATGACGTACACACTTTTGGGGGGCAAGGCACAATCATAAGAGGGACTCTCCTAACAAATGCAATCATTGTAACCTGGTTTCTTATACCCTCCATGTATCCCTAACAATAAAAAGGAAAAAAAAAGTGAAGTACATAGATAGGTCAATAATGTAGGCAAGGGATTGAAATAAAATTGGTTTATAAAATATGAGTGCAGAAAAATAAAAATCTTTTAAATCAATATAATTGATTTAAGTAATTTTTAAATAGGTGTATAACTATGTTGACAAACAGAAATATAAGTTATTATTTTCTAAAATTTCTAGATTCAACTTGGCCTCATTCTTTCCCTTCATTCTTTCTTTCTTTCTTTTTTTTTTTTGTAGAGACAGAGTCTCACTTTATTGCCCTCGGTGGAGTGCTGTGGCGTCACACAGCTCATAGCAACCTCCAACTCCTGGGCTTAGGCGATTCTCTTGCCTAAGAGAGACTGGGACTCTTGTAGCTGGGAATACAGGCGCCCACCACATCGCCCGGCTAACTTTCTTTGTTTCTTTTTTGACATAGTCTCACTCTGTTGCCCAGGCTCCCCCAGCAACCTCAAACTCCTGGGGGTCAGGAGATTCTCCTGCTTCAGCTTCCCAAGTAGCTGGGACTACAAACACCTGCAACAATACCCAGCTAAGTTTTCTATGTTTAGTAGAGGCGGGGGGTGGGGGTTCATCCTTGCTCAGGCTGGGCTTGAACTCCTGAGCTCCAGAGATCCACCTGCCTAGGCCTCCCCGAGTGCTAGGGTTATAGACGTGAGCCACTGCGCCTGGCTTTGCACTCTCTCTCTAACAGTCCCCACTGGGAAAATAGGGGTTATCTCATATTCAGGCATGAATGTGGTATCAGGAGACATGATGTATCTGGAGGCTTGTGAGGTGGCCGCTATAGGATGTAATCACGCTTACACATTCCGCCATCTCTCTCTAGTCCACAGTGCTTCCGGTTTCCTCTTTCAAGAGCGAGTGGGTGATTAGATTCTTTGCAGTGTCAGCGGCTGCACAGACAAACTGTATAGAAATGGCCACTATTAGAATGACCCAGAAGGAACACCGACATATCACTGCCTCTCCTTTCATCAGCCCTCGAAAGACACTTAGAAGAAGTGAGGGAAGTGGCCATTTGTAATTTATGGACAAGATCTATGCTATAAAACAGAATTGCGTTCATTATCAACAGCAAAGAGGAACTTGTATAAACTTTCATGGACATGGTTGTTATCTTTTCTCTATTTTGTTTTTGCTGTAAAACAAATACAAGGAAAAAGTTAGACACATAAAGTAGATAAAAAACAAATTTAAAACAGACACCGGAAGGCACTTTTTTTTTTTTTTTTTGCCTTGCTTGGAAAACCATTTGTGTGTAGTATGGCCAAGGAGACAAGGGTGAAGAATTAAACTGCCAGGTTGCTGGAGAAATAGCTGACAGAATTGGCCTTTGGAGAAGCTGGCTCTTTAAGACGTGAATTGGTTGTGTGAGGCCAAATGCATTTATTTTTTCAAAAATGTCTTGTGTAATTATTTATTCTACACAAAGCTTCTCACGCATGCACTCCATCAGCCCAGGGAACAGTTTAACAGAATATTGTAGGAAAAGCAAAGGATGACAGCATGGAAAGAAAACTAATTAATTAAAGTGGCTGACATAAAGCCATAGCAGTTGATTTATCTCTCTCTTACTTAGCCAGAGCTGTTTCCACCCTTCTTGGGGCTGTTGGGCCTATCCCTCGGTGCTAATGAATGGTGTCTCTCTTTGCAGTTTTTCCTAGGTCCTTTGTGAAAGGAAAAGAACTAGCTCTTGAGCAGAGCAGGCACCACCCTCTCCAGCACGTACCCCAGAAACAAAGAGGCCTGGCTGTGGTTTACCTCTCCTGCAACTGAACCCAACACCGTCCTGCCCAGCTCCATCCTGCAGAAACAAGAGATGGGACAGATGAGAAAAAAAATGAATAAAAAGGGCAAAACTCTTGTGAACTACCAATCCATCCTGGCTTACTTATTCAGGGCACAGGAGATGGGACCGAGGATAACTTAGGGATTTTTCTTGTTAACATCATTAAAGCAGCCGTCAGTCTATTAATTGTATGACTCCATATTCTAGGCCCTGTGCTAGAAGCATTCCTTAACTAAAATCCTCATAATGATTCCAAGGTGGAGTAGAGATTGGCCCGAGTTCTTTGGATGTAAGCAACAGCTTATTCTGACAACAAAAATAATTGATTGCAAGGATACGAGATAGCTCGGAGAATTTTGGAAAAACTGAAGAACTAAGCTTAGAAAAATGGGATGGGCCAGTTTCTGGGATCTAGATTTAAGGGACTGACCTATGATTTGATTGGTATGATGTTTGGATGAAAGCAAAAGACGTTATGTGCTCTTGAGTTGATTCGCTCCAAATTCAAGTTGTAAGGAGATAAACTCTAACTCAGATGAGTAGAAATCCTTAAAGTCCTAGCATAACTGTGTATAATGGAGGTTGGTAGCTACCCAAAACAAAATTGGTATGTTGTCACTAAGAGAACTGAGAAAGGATGCTAGAAAAGTGAAAAAGAAGAAAGAAGAAGGAGGATGAGGCGGAAACAGAGGAGGAGGAGAAGAAGGTATATAGCACACAGCAACAGAATAGGAGAGTGAGGATAGTTTTTTTTTTTTTTTTGCGTCAAAGTCTACCCTTTCTCAGCTCTGCTACACTACTTATCATTTCAAATTGTAGCCAAGCATATCACAGATACTGTTTTGTCACTGCTTGCAACAAAGGCACTGAATTGAAGGACGAGATCAAAATTGGAGGATGTGAGTAGATATGGATGGGAAAAAAAATTATTTGATTTTATTGGCAAAAATTCTCGTGATTCCCTTCCCAAATAGCGTCCTTTCTAGGCACACTTGACACCCTGTCTTCTGGTTTTACTGTTACTTCTTCACTTCCTCTGTCTCTTGAATTTCTGACAGTTCTTCCTTTTTTATTTCTAGATGTAGAAACTTAACAGGGATTGGGCCTAGGCTTCCTTTTCTTCATTAGCCCTCTTCATACACTCATGATTGGCCCTTAGGTGTGGACTACAGGTTATAGTCCTCATGGCTGAGTCTGGCCCTCAGAGTTCTCGTGTCTGGGCCTCACCCTTTCCAATAATCTCATCTTTTATTCTTCTTAGTAATATCATGTAAGGCCCCAGGGTTTATCTCCTCTTTGTGTTTCAATATGTCATTTACATTATGACTCCCAACATTTTGTTCACGCTATTCTGTCTTCCAGGAAATTTCTTCTTACTCTCTGTATTCAAATCCACCTAATTCTACAGGGTCCAGCTCCATTCCCATAACTTCCAGGAGACCTTCTCCAGTAGGGCTAAGTTTAACTGCCACTCCCTTTTCCAAGGTCTAGGCCATTTGTCTGAGACATCTATTATGATCTTTAAGCACACAGCATCTTATAATATTGTGTGGTTATCTTGTTTCTCTGAATCATTTCTAAGCTTTTGGAGGGCCAATCCTTTTACAGCTGGATGAAAAATACCCACCAAATATTCATTTAATCAGCTTGTTGCCCAAATAAGAACTTTGTAACCTCCCTCTTGAAAGAGAGGTTGTTTTTTTGCCTCTTTCCCCAGACATGATGCTACAGAAAATGCAGCAGCTTCAGTCCAGGTCTGAATGAAGGGCCTGTTGGCCCTTATCCAAATTGCAGTCTATCTGCTCCCATTGCCTCTTCAATCTGTTCGCATCCTGGGCATGACAAACGGGGGTCCTTAGTAAGGTACAGAAAGGCAGCCTCAATCAAGAACGTCCTTCTGAACAAAGTGAAGATGCCTCCAAAATGCTCCCCAGAAATCCGTTCAGAGGTTTTTCAGGAAGATGATGACTGTGAAACCGCCCCTCTGGATGAGGTCCAAATTCCCTTGGGGGTCCATACATTCTGACTCTGCAGGGAGTCAGAATCCTCAGCCTCCCTTCATTCATTCAGTGACAGTTTTCTGGCTTTGGCTCTGTGAAGTTTATCAAAATGAGTAAGACACAGGTTCATCCCAGGGTATGGTCCCAGGTGTTGGGGTACAGCAGAGGAGCTTTGGACCCCGACTGAGTTCTGATACTCAGAAAGGTGTGGGCCCGAGGGTCTAAATGCAGTCCCATAGGACATGAGCGGGGACACCCTGGTCAGATAGCGCCGAGGAGGTGGCCCTGGGCAGAAACCTGTGCAGCCTAAGCAGACGGAGAGGCTGCTTTTTTGACATACTTTTAGGAATTGGCCATTCACAGCTTCTACTGTTATTTCATTAATGGAACTCACACATGTAGCAGTGGTTGTCTGGGGGAAGGCTATTACTGTTAACTTGCCCTATAGTTTTCTCTAAAATTCATGGAAAGTGTTTTCCTGTTTTGCTTTGGAAAATGTCTACACTATATCCTGACATTTAATCTGCGGCTCTAATGGGGGTGACTAATGGGAGCTGTTGGTTCTTGGCTATTTCGAAAGTAAGCCACCTTAATCTAGTAATATCTTTTTTAGGCTCACAGGAAAAGGAAAAAAAAGAAAAAGACAATTAAGCAACACAAGCAACCAGTGTGCTTTCCTTAAGCGTGCTTGGTAAAACAACTATGTATGTGTTTTCAAAGTTTTGAAGGTCTGGTTTAAATAAAATGTTTAACCCTTTGAAAGCCAGGGCCATAGTGTGCATTTTAAAAAGTACAGTATGGGGGTAGGACCTAGTCTGTGGCAGCCTTATTTTGGCATTTCAGCACGTGCACAGATCTTGCCTTTATAAGAGGGTGGGGCAGTTACACAGAAGGCAGGGTGGACAAATCAAAGAGCAGGGCTTGAATTGTGCTTGGAGTACATTTTGGGATTCAGGACGAGCTAAAACCATAGCAACTGGCCTATATCTTTAGGATTTAAAAGAGAGCCAAACAGGCTTACTGTGGGGTGGACACATAAGTAGCACCAGGCTGCACCAGGCCACCCGAGTTCTGCTCTCACTCCCATGGAAACTAGAATTGCAATTAACTGTGTTGCAACTCGGGGGTTCATTTTCCTCACTTGTAAACAGGAGTAAGTTTCTAAAGGCCTTTCTAGCTCTGACATTCCCTGACAATAAGTCACCCCCAAAGGGATGATCAGATAGGTCCGTGTCTTCTTTAGCGATCAGTTTCCTGGGGTTTGTAGATGGGAGGTCTCTGGCCGTTTTTGTGGCCATCCAGGCCTGTTGCCCGTGATTGGAGTAAGTGTAGTGAGAGGTGGAGATGGTAAATGCTCATGATCACAGCAGGATTCTACAGTTTCTTTAGAGGTACAGACCCTGTAGATACTCGTCTTGGCTGCTATTTATCTGGATGTGTTCCTATAATTGCATGGGAAGGTGGTAGTGTCAGGGCTGTGCTTAGGAAGGGCTGTGTGGGCTCATTCTTCTAGGAGCCGTGATAGTAACAGTGGTTAGGAGAAGAGGAGTGGCTGACAATTACTGAGCGTGCTATCTGCCCGGCCCTGTGCTGAGGACACTGCTTGCACTGTCTCCTTCAATCCTCTAGCCACACTGCAAGGAGAGATCACACTCGGGAAGAAACAAGGTCCAGAGAAGTTACCTCACTTGTCCAACGAGATGGAATTGAGATACCTGGTTCTAAATTCTGTCTCTTTTAACCATAAGATGATACTACTCAGTAGCTGAATTGTTGAATTCAATGAACTCTGCAGTGTATTTTAGGATTATACTGCTTTGTACACATGATTTTCAAGGATAATTAGGTTCAGAATCATGTATCCCTTCTTAAGCAAAGAAACCATAATTTTGTATTTATTTGAGAAAGCAAGCATCCTTTAAAAAAAAATATGGACCCAGAAGTCAGTTATCAAATACAGGTTGGGCTGAGAGCGCCGGCATGGCTGACACTCTTCCTTTGGGATGACAATGAATCTCCATTTTTTCCTCTAGAAGTGAAAGTTCCTCAAGTTTTTCATTTACTTTTTTTTTTTTTTAAAGCATTGTGCTGTTTTCCAACCTTACCCAATGGATTTGTCTTTGTTTTTAAAAAGCTTCCAGTAATCCCATCAAAGTCACAAAGACGTGTAATTTGGGCTTTTTATAATGTCTTATGTTTATGTCTTGAAGCAGAAAAGAAAGTGGTTGTTGGAACCAATGAGGTACGTTCTCGTAGGCACTGCTGTAATTCGGGAATACAAAAGGGCCACACTGATGGAAAGGAGTGAATGCAAGTCATTGTCCCTTGAGGAGAAGGGAGATTTTTTCAGATTTCTAGTCTTGAGCAACATGAGTATTTCTGACTTGGTAAGTTGAACCATACGAAATTGCCATTTTCTAGGTCAGCTGTGGCCAAATATTGGCAGTTTCACGTGCTTCAGTTTAATACACAAGTCAACTTGTTTTCGTAAAGGTTTGTCGGACTCAAACAGACTGATGCTTTCTACGGCCTTAGTTTGAGTCCTCGCCTTCAATCCCAAGCCTTTATTCTGTGAACCAAGAAGGCAATGAATGCAAATAAAACCTCAGGGTGTTTAGGAGGGAAAGAATGTAGCAACGATCCTGTTTCCTAGATAATGAAAAATGGCAGCTGTTTGAATTGAGTGTAACCCTAATGTGTTAACCCTGAATTATTTTCGGCGTTCATGTGCAAACACGGCCAACTTTCATCTACCACATGGAAGCAGCAAAATCAAAAGGTACTAAACAGGATTAAATTTTTAAAAGCTCCAAATCTAAATAAAAGTGGAAAGAGAATTCCTGTCAGCTGAACACCAAATTATTGTTTATTATTACTAATGCATGGACCAGCTGGATTTGGTTTATGTCTGGGCTTACATTTCCCTCTTCTGCAAGGTTTTCTATAACTTTGCCAGGATAATTTCTGAGGGAAATGGAGAACTAATGGGAATGATAAATACACAATGACAAAATTTTACAAAGAGGCAGCCAGCATGTAAGGAATCCTTTATAAATATTTTGTACAATTTTCTAATGAATATTTTGCAAATAAAGGTACATTCAGCTATAATTTCCCATTTTCCTCTGTAGGGAGAGTTTTGGAGCACCCTGTAATATACAGAAAATACCTTGAGCACTTGGTTATTAGAACTACGTAAGCTATGTCAATGTTCATGGTGAGAGAATCACCAGAAAGTGACCAGAAGGTTCTTCCTAGAAGGAGTGTCTTGAAGTCCTTCTAGCACATTCTTCTATGTAATGCTGTTTTATCTTCTGTAAAGCATCTAAAGATAAGGATTCTCAAACTTCCTCAAGAGTGGGTTAAAGGTACACTAAGAGTGTTGTTGCTCAATATTCAAGACTAGAGTTAAATTTGGTTCCAGGTAATTTCATATTACAATGCTTAAGCTGTACCAATAATAGATGCCAGATGAAACTGAATATGCATGTTAAATTTTAAAGGATGCCCAGAGGCAAATACCTTTCTTATTTCATGCAGCTAATTTCTGATTGGCAAAGAACAGCATTAAGATCAGTCATAATATTTCCTTGTTTTCTTATTCCTTGGATGAAAAATTTAAGCATATAAATTCTTAAACCATGTATTGAATTAACTTCTAAGACTCATGGAAACATTTCTGTGCTCGTTTTAGCAGCGTATCAAAAGAGAGTTAATGTTAAAGAACTTGGTAAGTCCATCCATCTTTCCACTGAGTAAAATGTACAGCATTCTAAGGGAAAAGCTTTGGATTATTTTTGAAAATGCCTCTTGGTCTGGGGTGTGCTATTGCTTTTGTTGAAAACCCAGGTTCAGGAAAATTTCTACCTTCGAGAAGGAAGACGCTCTAAAAAGAATGTTTTGCTTCTTCATGGATGCTCTGGGTGCTTTAACAGGAAGACATTTTGAGAAGTCTCTGGGGAGACGGGTCCCAGGAAGCTTAGAGTCTATGTAGAAGTGAACCACTAAGGGCCTTGTGTTCTTCTATTTTAATTTTCTACCCATTGGAATCATCAGTGCAGTGCTTTTGCATACGTTTCCCAGATTGCACAACACTGCTTTCTCTGTGAGTGCCCCTGGCTCTCCAGTGGTTGCTTTAATGCAGCTCCTTATAAGCAAAGCCCCCAGTCCCTCCCACAAATACAACGGTGGGGGGGGATTGCAGTCCCATAAAACTCTCAGGCAGAAGACTACCCCAAAATAAGCTTTATTGCAAGAAAAGTGTCATATTTGATACCCGGACCTACAAAAACAAACAGAACCCCAAACCATAAGTTTTTTCCCTCACAAACACTTGATTACAAATTTACAGTTTCTTTTTTTCTTTCTTTCTTTTTTTTTTTTTTACTTATTAAAAAAACAAAACAAACAAACAAAAAAACCCCAAACACTGGATATAACTGGTTACTAATCTCTTTGGTCAGCACAGGTGTGAGAGGAACAACCGGCAATCTGCGTGTGCTTTGGCCATTTCACAAGTGAGGTTTGGTTGCTGGTCCAGGGACAGAAAAGTTCTTGAGATTGGGAACACGGATACATACTCTTAATTAGCATGTCCTGGAACATTATCTTTTTAAATGACTAAAAGCAAACTAAACATCAATTCATTGTACAAACGTCTTTCATACACAATAGGCTATGATAAAACAAGGCATATGGTGTATAACTACAGTATTAATGACAATTCTAAAAAAAAAAATGGATTTAAAAAAACAACAACATATATTCCTTGGCTGCATGGCATGATTTGTTTGCACATATGGCAATCCCGAAATAGCTTGAACATAGTAAATGCACCATTGATCAAAGACAGCACCAAACACACAGAACGCCAGGTGCTCCTTTTCAAAGGAATGGCGGTTCTTCAGCTGCCGACAGCACCACAAGTACGCAGCGCCCCCTGGGTAAGAATGAGGTGTTGTGGGTAGCACACATGGTTCCTTGAGGTTAGGAGAAGGACATACAGTACGGTTTGGCCTGCAACGCTAACGGTCTCACAAAGCAGTCAAGGTATTTTGCTACAGTGGTTGTGCTTCATCTTCCATTGCCTGGATGTGTCTGATGATGTGAAATGTTGTCACCACGAGCTGCTCTGGCTTTGATCTCCTTTCTAAAGGATCTAACGACATTCACGTCTTTTAAGTTATTGATTACACTGCCCACTCAGCTCTCTGAGGCTCTCTTTAAAATAATCAGGTGTGTGCCAGTTGGGTGACTGGCAGAAAACCAAAGGAAACATCTCTTGAATCTGCTGAATTTCTTTTCTTTAAAAGCACCACTAAAAGAAATAGCTCAAATTTATAAATCTAAAGAAAAACAAGTGAGTTTCCCTTTTTTGTTTACATAGTTTGTTCATTTCTCCATATATTACTGCATTAAAAATAAATAAACATCTATATTTTTTTTTAATTAGCAACTATAGCAAAATACCCAAAGTGTTACAGACTGCTAACAGGAAAAAAAAAAAAAGCTCACATTATTTTTTTGTGCATTTAGTGCCATATGCTGATCTCTTGAACATTTAAGATTTTTTTTAATATATTTTAAAATGAAGTTATATATAAAAAAAAATACAGTAACCACGGTTGCCTTTGTACTCAAATCTTTGGCCACACCAGTCTAAATTATCCCTTCCTGTGAAGGCCAACATTTAAAGTCTGAGACGGGGAGGAAAAAAACAAAAGTCTTTTTTTGTTTTTTTTTTTCCTCTTTAAAATTAGTCACGGACTTTTCAAATTCATCTGAAGGCTGGTTGGGCTGAGATTTGAGCCTGGGACCCGAGTCTGTGAAAGGTTAATAGAGTTGGATCTGCAGCCTCATCCTGAGAGCCTCCCCGAGTTCCCCTAGGAGGTAGTCATCCTCGTTGCTCCCTTCCAGTTTCTTAAGCTCCTTCTTCTTGTAGAGAGGGATGCTGGTGATTTCCAGTGTGTACGTGCCAGGCACGAGCTTCTTCTTGGCTGTGTGCAAGTAGCTGAGGCCGTTCCTTTGGTGGAGGCGGAAGACACCATCATCGTTCCCTTGGGAGATGACGTACCGGATGTGGTTGTTGAGTGGCTCGATGGCGGGCCTCAGTTCCAGGATGTGCTCCTTAGAGCCAAGGCCAGAGAGGTTGAACTTCATGTTGACGGGGCTGTCCATGTCGACGCTCTCGAGGCTGATCTGTTCAACCTGGAGAAAGAGCAGGAAATGATTTGCCATAAGCTGCCCCAGCACCAGCCAAGGCCCAGAAAGAGAACTCTAGTCACAAGGATAGGTTGTGCCCTCTCCCTCTTTCTGCACTCGCCCTAGGAGCAGTGGCTGTGAAAGACGTGGGGCCACACCTACGGTGCATCTTAGATGGGTTCAGATGAAACTTACTAAATGCAGAATACAAATGTCTTCATACAATAACTAAGAAAATGACATGATGGCTATGTCAAACAGTTTGATGAAAATGTTTCAGATTACATATGAAAACCAGCACATTGTATCCCTTGATTGCACTAATGTACTCAGCTATGATTCAACAATAAAAAAAAAAAAGAAAGAAAGAAAGAAAGAGGCTATTGTCAATTTCTGTCAGCTGGGAGGAAAGGTCAGTTCCATGGAGGATGCCTTGTAAATCTTTACGACTTCTCACTGAGCCTTAATGAGGTAAAGAAAGTTACAGGCCTGAGCCTACAGAGTGCTCACATTTCAAGATTTTTTTTTTTTGATGAGTTTATGGGCTATCACATTTATTAATAATTTTTAAATAGAAAATTTAGGAAATGATTGTAAGTTTTAAAGTCAAAATCACTTGTTCTGTCGTCCTGCAGCAGGGCCTGCGCAGAGAGGAATCTCCATCCTGAAGCCTCAGCTTTGATTTGTGAGGTCCATGGATGCTGAGTGAGTTTTACTGGGAGCCCCTGATGCTAAGCAGTCGAGTGATTTGTGGAGTTCTCAGGGCTCCAGTTTGAAGCAGCTTCGGTAAAATCCAGAGGGGCAAGGCCCAGATAAACCAAGTCTGACTTGCTCAGAGGACTGGGAGGTGTACAAATGATTTTTGCATAAAACAGTTCATAATTCTTTGATAGGGCACCTGTTTAGTAAGAACTTGGCTCTAGTGGCCCCAGAGTACACCTCCCTGCTCAGGCACAATTATGCCCCAAGTACCTCAATGGGAAGGATTCATAAGCAGAATTTTTGGATTTGTAGTTTTCAACTTGTAACTGTCATACATAAACATCAATTGGGCACATAGTCTACTTAAGGTTAATGTAACACTGGCTTATTAACATGAAAAAGAATCATAAACTTCTTGGAGAATTCTGGTTGTGTAGAGAAGGAAACCTTCTGAGGCCCCCAAACTGACACAAGTTCTCCAATTTACAGAGCCGATTGATTTGGAGTTTTGGTGGGGTAATTTCTCAGTAAGATTAACTGGAGAGAGTGGCAGGTGATGCCCTCATGCTGTCCCTGATCTTCGGGAGAATCATCACCATCTCTAGGTGTGTGATATTGATCACTGACACACACTGAACTTGTGGGCTCTACAGTAGAACCTCTGCAAATTGACCACCCAACGGATTTAACAAACTGGTCAACATGCACAAGTGGTCAACATAGTAGTTCGGAACTAGGCCTTAGAATATGAGGTGCACATCTGGTCTTTGAAAATAGGGTCAGCCTGTAAGGAGGTGGTCACTGTAGGGAGGTGCTCAATTATGGATTTTCTACTCTACATGCCAAGCACTGTTCCAGGCAGTTCACATATTTCTACTCAAGTAACCTTCCTCCATATTTAGAGGTATTTTTATTCCCCTTTTACAGATGGAAAAATTGACGTTGAGGAAAGTTAAGTAAAGGAATTATATTTAAAGCCAGGTAGTCCATGGGCCATCCCTTTAACCAGGTTGCCGAAATATCATTAGGGAAAGGAAACACCAGTGGTGGGCAATTCAGATCTTCAGTTTCTTACAAAATACAAGGTATTTGAAGACAAAAATTTCCATGGCTGGAATAACTACCATATGAAAAGTCTCAGAATATGAGACCTACTTGGCTAAAAATTAAAATCAACCTCATGTACTAAACATGCACAAAACAGAATTGGACAAATTCAAAGTACTGGCATTGTTTTGGAATCATTTCAAAATAATTATGTCTTAGATGGACATCTTCTACCCTCTGGAATCAACTGCAAACTAAAGCAAAAGAAAATAATCTGAAGCTCGGTTTTTTTCCCCTCGTCTTTGTGTTTTGGGCTAGTCATTCACAACTCATTTTAATTTCCCTGTCTTTACCATTTGGGGTGCATTTATTTACCCCTTAAAATTCAAGATAGGTTTAACTTCACTGCAGCCGAAAACCACATACCCTGCTTTGTCCACACAACGCCCTATGGATGATATTTTGTGGCAAAACAAAGTGAGATGTACTCACAGCAGTGGGTTCGTGCACACTTCTCTTCTGCCTGCTATCTTTCTTAGCGTAGCCGTTTATTTTGCACTCATAGCAGGCTTCCGGGGACAAAGCATTGTCCTCCTCGACCTCTGTGTCCAGTGACAGGTACTGCCCCTTGTTGAATCCCATTCCTGAGACACAGTGGCTATTTGTAAGAAGTAACATGTTAGACTTTATCATTAACTTTGACCATAGTGTTCCAGTGGCAGAGCAAAGACATGTCAGAAATACGAAACCAACAAAGCAAACTCGAAGCTCATAAAGGAAAACGTGATACTCCCGGTAACTTTCCCCTTTTACACTCAGTGCATGAGATTTCTCCTTATTTTGAAACAGCAAAATTCTTCTAATGGTATAAGCCCTGGGCTTCCCAACTTTTCAATCCTAATTAGATAGAAGCACTTGGATGTATTTAACTCAAGAAGGTAAAAGCAGGGTATGAATTTCCAAGAGAGTGCTAAGAGAGGTGCCATTGTTTCATAAGCCTGAAGCCGGTGCTTGCTGCTGCCAACAAAGCTCCCTCACTTAGTAATTCAGATTTCTGAACTAGTATTTTAGTTAGTGACACAGTCACTGGCTCTAACTGACCCTTGTCTAGACCAAGGCTTTGTTTTAAGGATTATTATAAAGCAGTGCTGGACAGCCTGGTCCAGGCTTTCAGCCCTGCCCCGCGCACTGCCCCTTCTGCGGAAGGTGAGCAGACTGATGTATAAAGTCCCATCTTCTGGACGACTGAGCACCGCTGCTCCACGGAGGGATGCCAGTGACCAGTCCCTCAGCCACAGCCCACAGGACTTGAGAAGGCAGGACTGGTTGGAGGGAAGCCAGCCTTGCGGGGACAAGCCCAGGCTGCGCTGCCGAGAGTATAACATCCTCTCTCTGTAGTATAACAGCCAGATGAGCAAAGAGAGGGACAAACTCCGTCCTCGGGGACTGCAGTGCTAGGGCCTGCCGGAAGTTCCAAAGGAATCTGCAGCTGGACCGTTTCCACTGCTACCTCACAGCTCAGGTGTCTCTGGCAACACATGAGCTATATATATATAAATATAAACATATATAAGTATATACACATATATATATTTGAGACAGAGTCTCACTGTCACCCTGGGCAGAGTGCCATCGTGTCATCACAGCAATCTGCTCAAACTCCTGGGCTCAAGAGATCCTCTCCTGCCTCAGCCTCTGGAGTATCTGGGACTACAGGTGTCCACGACCACGCCTGGCTAGTTTTCTATTTTCGGTAGACACAGTGTCTCACTCTTGCTCAGGCTGGTCTTGAACTCCTGAGCTCAAGTCATTTTCCCTCCTAGGCCTCCCAGAGTGTAGGGTTATAGGCATAAGCCAACATGTCTGGAGCTATATTTTTAAACGAATCGCTTTTCTCTGGTCTCGGGGCTGATCCTACCAATTCAGGCCATCATGAGGGGCAAAAAGTGATAGTTATATCCAAGTTCAAGTTTTATGATCCCTACCAAGGAAGTAACCCTGTACCATGAGCACAGGCCTCGTGACTTCTCCTGCTTACTGGCATACCCGGAAAGCTCTGATCTGGACCCTTCCGTGCAGGGGCAGGGGGCCTGACTTCCCAGAGGGAGGAGGGGCGGCCCTGGTGGGCCATGCGTTCCATGTGCAGGAGCGTGACGGCCACCTTACCCCTGTCCCACTCTGTAGTACCCGGGCGGGCAGCCGCAGAGGTAGCCCCCTTCTGTGTTGGAGCAGCCATAATTGCAGGGGTTCTTGGAGGAGGAGCACTCGTTCACGTCGTGGCAGGCACTGGAGAACTGGTCGAAGGAGAAGCCCGAGGGGCAGGCGCACTTGTAGCTTCCCAGCGTGTTGTAGCAGGAGGCCGAGCCACAGGCGTTGGGATTGGAGCACTCATTCTCATCTAGGAGGCAAAGAAAGACCCTCTTACCAGGGAACGGGCAGCAGCAATCGCGCGCAGAAGAGCTGGGGTCTCAAAGTGCCTATGACGTTACGGGAGAAATAACTCTACAATCGTATTGCATTTTTTTTTTTTTAAACTCTGATGGCTGATTTGCAAAGCATATGAGCTAAAAACAATTCCTTCAATTATGGCTTTAGAACTCCCTGACTTTGCCCTTTTATATTCTGTCTGGTACTCTCTTTCTGGAAATGGTGGCAGCCCTTGGGGACAGATATCTGTGGTTTGCCTAATGAATAACTCCTCTATCCTCTTAACAGAAGGTTACTTCAAAAGCCTGTATCTCAGGCAAACCCATAGAGATAGAGAGTAAATGAGCTGCCAGCAATTGGGGGTTTGGAGAAATGGGAAATGACTGGGTATAGAGTTTCCTTTTAAGGTGATGAGAAAGTTCTGAAACTTGGGAGTACTGATGGTTGCACAACCTCGGGAGAATATGCTAAAAACCACTTAACTGTGCACTCTTTGGAAGGGTGAATTTTATGGTATGTGAATTACATCTCAAATTAAGAAAAAAACTACATCTCTATCGGATTTGTATCCATCCCCCCAGCCATTCCCCTAACCTTCGTTATAGACAATGAGAAAGCATATAAAAAAATCTTAAAACCCTAAACGAAAACAATGGCAATGAACACTCTTCCATGGGCCCCACAGTTCTGAGGAAACTGACTCTCTGGTGCAGACTGTGCCTCCGAGATGGGTTCGTGTCTAGTCATCCGCTGACACGCTGCTTTCCCTTGTTCAGTGATTAGCCTTATGCTGAACATGCTGAGTGCAGGATAATTGTGGGCCGTACTTTCAGTTGCTATTATCATTTTTACAAATTTAAAGCCTGATTATGCTTTTAACTTTGGAGATTATAATTTTCTTGTTAACTGTCTGGTGGATACACATGGCATGTGGCTTGACTCCGTTGGGCTTTATATAATCTAAATTTCACCCTGGGCACATATCACATCTGTTCCATGGAATTCTTTCAATTCCTGTGACTCCATATGGAGCACTGAGCGTCTGTTTACCCGATATATGACAAGTATGTATTTCAGCCCACGTAGGGACACAGGCCCATTTGTAAGTAGGGATATGGCAGCTGGGGAGGCGGGGGGAAGTGAGCGTTCTGTAGTAGCTCAATGAGATTTGGAAGATGCAGACAGAATCTCAGGGAAGAGGCCTTTGAGACCGGAAATTAAACTTCATTAAGTTTATATGATAGAGGTTATTGGAAGGGTCAATGTTATTACGTACATTTTTGTGCCTGGATTATAGCTTCAGAATTCACTTCAGATCACTACATGTAGATTTCTTAATCATTGAATATAAAATATGCTGTGACTATCTAATGCATGGAAATTCTTAGCCTTTATTATAAGGATAGAAAGTGACAGTAAATAAATTCTCAATAACTTGGCTCCATATGATGTAAATATAATTGCTATTTTACTTCTATATACAAAGGATTTGGATTTCTGCTGCAAAGGCTCCTCTGCTTACACTCAGATGTAGGATTTTCTCTCCTAAGAGAGAATCTAAGTTAGCTTATAATTTAATGAAATGATTCTGCTACGAGTAAGGTATCAGACATTGTTTTGGGCAGAAAAATCACCACGTAAAGCCTATTATTTGAATACACTACATTTGAACATACCACTTACAAGAATATTTAAAAATGTGAATATTTTTGGAAGCATCATGATATACCTCATACTTATATGCAATGAAAATATATCATGGTTAAAACTTAAAGACTTAGATAAATATGTTCTTTTGTGTGACTCACACTTTGAACTGACCCAAGACTGATGAAGCTATGTTTGAATTATTCGGAAAAGACTATAAAAGCAACTGACAGTTGTTAACATTAAATAACAAAGCCTTCCTGTATTAAGATATAATTTTTCTTCATATGTCATTGTTACCAATATGGACGTATTTTCAATTTTGAAGAACTATGATGTTTGGAAATAGTCAAGAAAGTCCAATCCCTGCCCCAGAATGTTATAATTCTGTGTGGTAACTGTCTGAAAACTTTAAAGCGTTAATTTGAATGGAAAGCTTTTTACAATATTAACACTTTTCAAGAACTTTTATTTTTCATAAGTTGGGGACAGTGTTAAGTACACCGTACGTGTACAATTTTGTCTATTTAAATTTGTCTGAATGAAGATATTCAAATAAGCAGTGACAAACAAAAATGTCTGTTGCTTTTTAATTCGCATTTTGTCATAATTCTTGTTCTTTTGCTCACTTGTTGCCTTTATTAGCTTACTGATGGGTTGTGTCACTCTATTTCTGCCACACAGTTGAGTTAAAATGCCAACTGTGTTATGTAGATTCAAGGCAAGAAATTCAGCTATTTTATTAAAGAACAGCTGGATTCCTCAATCCTATACAGTGAAATGTAGATTCTTTAAAAATAAATTCCTCCTGTGTCTTCTTGAGGTTCCCATTCTGGAAGAACAAGCTCACAAATTAATAACTATAATTGGGGATATCTGCCCATCTATTTTTAGTCTTGGAATCATCTTTAAACCATTTGTTCCTCTGCTCAGAGTCTCTCCTGCGTGGAAAGCGTGCAGCCATGTGGCTGGATTCCCGTGCCAGCTGCTCTGGGGTGACTGCCTTGCCAAAGTGCCCACCTCAAGGATCTCATAGACGGATATTGGGATGTACCACACCATCTTGATTTGGTCAGACCACTCCAAGCAGAGCCTCCAAGTTTAGTAAAAGCCTGGACAGTCGGCAGCGGCTTTTGCACTAGATATTTATAGACAGAAATTTCAGAAAGCTTAATTGAGTTAATATTCCATATATGTTCCTGTTTCACTTATGTCCTCTTTAAAAACAAAAAGTTCTATTTAAGCTGACATAATGTCAAATATGAGAGAATTATTCTTGTTCCTTAAGTTCCGTGGAATTAACCAAGAAGTCCACAGTATGTACTTAACAAAGCGGTGGGCCTTCTATTTTATAAATATGGCAACATAACAAAGTGTTTTACATTATTTTAATAGCTTTTTTTTTTTTTTTTTGTAGAGACAGAGTCTCACTTTATCACCCTTGGTAGAGTACTGTGGCGTTACAGCTCACAGCAGCCTCCAACTCCTGGGCTTAGGCGATTCTCTTGCCTCAGCTTCCCAAGTAGCTGGGACTACAGGTGTCCGCCACAATGCCTGGCTATTTTTTTGTTGCAGTTTGGCCAGGCTGGGTTTGAACCGCCCCCCCCCTTGGTATATGGGGCTGGCACCCTACCCACTGAGCCACAGGCGGCACCCTTTAATAGCTATCTTAAAAAACACTGTTCCCTATATTCTGAAGCCTGTGCCCATGCTTTGCCTGTTAGGAAATCAATAAATCAGGGCTTAACAAGGTTTGCAACATTTTCTTTTTTGTCAAGAGGAAAAAAAAGTGAACTAAATTTAGGAAATTATTTTGATTGACAGGCTAATTGATCATTCTGATAATACTCTAAAGCTTTCCCCTAACTTCTTGATCATTTATTGATTATTTCATTTCCCCAAGAGTGTATACTTGCATGTGTCTCTGAACTGGCATAAATACCCCTCCTTCAAAATGTATCTTGATGCTTTTTTCTCAATTCACTAAGCTGTCATTAGAAATTTCTTTGAAGAAGACTGCAATGGATAAAATCAGAATAATTTATTTAATCGCAACAGTACACTATCTAAATAATGTGTGGAGCCATTTAAGGCACTACAGAGGAACAGGAGGTATCCTGCCATTTCTCTGTGGGACACTCTTCCCTTCCACTGCTCAGCTATGCCAGCATCTAATGTCAAAATGTGTTGGATGGTGGGTCTGTGAAGTGCACTCAAATGCAGCCAAGAAATTAGGCATAGGCTCAGTAAGTCAGCCGGCTATTCAAGTTGAGAATAATGTTCTCTTTGATCAATCAGTCCTTAAAAGGAGAATTTCCGTGAGTATTATCAATGAAAGGAACAGCGCTGACTGCCCACATATTTTATTTTACAAACACTTCTGTCTGGAACAATCAACAGTATTTGCAGCAACGAGTTACTTTTTCCATCTTACAATACTCCACATGCTTCATTTAATCTACGTGACATGAGAGCAGAGATGGACTGTCCTCGTTAAGCTGATCTGAATTCCTTTAGATGTGTGTGATACTCTAATTCCTTTAGATGGGCAATACTCTAACTCAAAATTGGAAGACATCAAAACCACTCATAAAAAAGCAGCGGTCCTTTGCAAATGACGATGATGATCTTTGACACCATCTCCAGAAACTTAAACAAGTACATCTTGTGGAAATTAAAGATGATGAAATCTCTAGTCGATTCACCTTTTAGTACTTCAACACAACAGTATAGAAAGTAGGAAAGTGAATCCTCAGACTTCAGTCTTAAGGACTGGCTTTGAAGTTCTAGGATTCAAAGGCTATCTTGAAACCTTAACCCTTGTCCTTGGTTCATTCAATTCAAGGCAGGTGTTATGTAGGGGAAGCGCTCACCAACACACTGATTCCACTGGTAGTGCTGAATGTAGCCCTGGGGGCAGCCACATCGGTAGCCGCCCAAGATGTTCTGGCAGCCATGTTGGCACCTGTGGTTTCCATCGCATTCATCGACATCTGCAGAAACAATGCCAGCAAAATCTTCATGTCACCTTCCTTCTACTGTTCTTAAACGCATTCCATACACAAGCTAGGGTAACTATTATCATGGGAACAAACAAACAAGATGGGGCTGTGGCTTTTCTGAGTCACATGGTTATTAGTGGTGGTGCAAGAACAGTTCTGAGATGAGAGACCATCTCATTCTTCTGATATCCACCAGAGCGTGGCACATCAATGCTGAGTAACATCTTAATTTCTGCAAATCAACCATGGCAACCACAAATGTGCATTTTGGGCTGATTAACTGCATGTGGTATGATTTATTTGGTTAGTGATGTGTATATGTATATATTTGTACATTTACATTACATATTCCATTAGATTCAAAGTGATGGAGGTGCAATCATACTTTCAGGAAGATACAAGCACTACGGAGATACAAAAACTTTTGTTACCATTTAAGATTAACTAGACGCAACTCCCTTTTAAGTATCTGAATACATTATTTTTGGACAAGATGTGGTATTAGTATACATATGGAATAATTTCTATTGTTTATATATGCATACTCTTCTGGAATGACAACTGAGGCTTTGAAATCTACCCATAAAGAGTAAAATAAAATTGGCGTGTCTGATGTGTAACAAATTTACATGGATAATTAATAAACGGTATCTTATGCTGATAGTCACGAGCCAAACTCACATGTGGCAAGCAGCTGTGGGTCCAGAATCATTTTAATGTCTCAATGACTTCACATATAAAATACTAAAATTGAAATTTTTAACATTGAATTTTTCTTTGCTGAAAAACGGGAGACGTAGAAAAGCCCTACGATTCTTACAGGGACCATATGAAATACTCTGAAAATGCTTCTACAATTCAAAATCAGATGTCATGTTTCTGAGAATAGTTAATTTTAAAAGGGTAGCTAACATCAGTACCAACATCATTGTAGTAAGAATGTACTGTGCAAAAATATAAAGGTGATGTATATGGTCGCACACTCACTGAATATTTTGGAATAGATACCAGTCCCAATACATTTATTTACCTTATCACACTCTAGCATTTGCAATGCAAATGTAGAAGAATTGTACAATTTGTTATCGACTGTAGGCATATTCTTATTCTTTTCCCCCACTTAAATGTTTCCTTTGACTTTGTAGGAAATATCTACTGCAGAACAGGCTTTCTAGGAAATGCCCCCTGCAGGGAAGACAGTGAAGTGGGCATGGGAGCCCATATACAACAGAAGTAGTCATCAGCTTTTCGCAGCAGATCAGTACATTCCTTCGACTGACTCTGATAATAGCCTATTTTTTTTACACTCAACTTTTACATATTTAATTATCCTGGGACAAAAGTCCAATTATTTTCAATTTTTATGGTATGTTTGTACACTATTGTAAACCATATTTGGCACAGAATTCTTCTCCAATTCTTTTTCAGATCAGTGATTAGGTAAATAGTTCAGTTATTTTAAGTTAATTTGTAATCACTGAAATTTGTTTCATCCCATGAAAGTTTCCCTCTGCCCTCAACATGATATGTAAAGATTCATAGACAAAAATCAATCACTGGGTCCTATTTTGTTAAATACTGCTTTCTTTATTGAGAAACACACACACACACACACATGCACACACAAGGTTTACTATTATTAGATTAAGAATTTTTGAGCGAATCATCTCACCTTCACAGTTCAATCCAGTGGCGTCGAGAGAGAACCCTCTTTGGCATTCACAGCTGAAGCTTCCGGGGGTGTTTTGACAGATTCCCTTTGCTCCGCAAAGTGAAGGCTGAGACCCACATTCGTTGTTGTCTAGGAAGGTGACAGGAAGGAGAGTGTCAAACTGGCCAATTAATACATGATCTAAATTTCTCATGAAGCAGGAAGCACAGCACGAAAGCGTAAATTTCCTGATGTGAAAACAACATTTGAGGGAAATTGATGGCAGAATTCATTGCCAGAAGTGGTAGGAAAAAGTGCATTTCAAGAGGTTTGAAATTAGAACAGATTTTAAAGGTGACTGAAGGCATCACTTTAGCTAATACAAACTGGAAAGTCTCTAAACATGTGTCATGTAAAATAAGAACAGCCCGGAGTGTTTGGTAGCAAGTTCTACATTACAGGGAGCCTTCCATCACATTTTATCTGAACAGCACAGTCACATTTATCATTCAGTGTGACACAAATGTACTACCCTCCTGGTGCTCGGCTATACCTTTTTTCCATTGGGTACGGCTCTTACAGAAACAAATCAATACTGTTAGCAACTTGTTTAGACCACTAATTATGAGGCATTGGTTGTAAATGTAAGTGCTACCTCTGGGATTGCAACTATTCCAAGTTGATTCCCCACAGGGACTAACATGGTGTTCTGTGGTGCTGATTTACAGCAGGCCTCGACAGTGAAGGCAAAATGGCCCTAGGATTGGGAGGATGGCCTGTGGAGTCCAGGGACTATGCAAGTTACTCAGACTTTTCCAGTGGTGTAAAGAGCCAATTGTCAAAACTTTAGGAATTCTTGGAAGTGGGTTGCTAAACAGCCATTATTAAAAATTAAATCATAAAACGTTCCAAATAAGCAAATTATGTTACATAACCATAATAAATACTTAGAACTCAAAAAAAGTTAAGTACTGGGACATCCTTCTACATGCCATTTTAAATACAATGCTTATGGATTTGCCAAAAGCTTACAGAATCCCCCATTAGTAATTTTGTCTTACCAATACAAGCAGTGTGATGCTGTGTGAAGCCGGGTGGGCATTTACAGGTAAACCCCCCCAGAGTGTTGGCACAGAGGAACTGGCAGTTGTGCTGCTTGGTTTGACATTCATCGAGATCTGGAAGTAAAGAGACGCCAGTGACAATTGGGGCATGATCAGCTGGCTGTGCGTCCTTTCTCTGGGGCCATGGAACATGCACACGTTCCCCTGAGAACATTTTGTCTAGACTTTAGCTGGAAGCTTTACGGACATGGACAGCGATTTCTTTTCACATAGTTACATGGAGTGAATACATGGGCTTCTATGATGGGATGGTTAAGGTGACACAAAACACAATTTTCTGAAAATAAGAAAGTGAACAGCCAAATCACAGCCGTTTCCATGCGTGTCTCCAAGCTAATGTCCCGCGGTTGTCATTCTGGCATTTAATACCATATAACACCTGGTTGGTCACTGGTTCCCCATAAAGCAGGAATAAAAATAAAACAGAACCTGGAAACTGATGAAAATCTAACACAAACATCAAGTCAGATCCTCCCCATGCAAAAAAACAGGTTAAAAACACCGCCATTCATAACAGAGGCAACAAAAACACAGCATCCGTAATCCCAACCATACATAGTGTCGCTACTTGGACTCCACTCACAGAAAACCCCAAGTTGGATTGTGGACAGATTGAAAATTAATTGGGAAAAATACACATAAAATAAATTTACCACATTCAGATGTGGACAAGGCTAATTCGTTACTGCACACCTCGCAAAGCACTTGGGCTGTACCCATTTATACACCACATACCACATTAAATTGGCCCCACGCTGGTTGAGCACACAGGCCTAAGGTTATAGCAGCACTTGCTACCTGACATTATCTTTTGATATGTCTTAGAAATACAATCTCTTTTTAGTGAGAATCATCTCAATATTTTAAAAATTTACTCGACCTATTGATTTCATTCTGAGGAGGTTTATTACAGAATCAAATATGAGTACAGTCTTACAGTTATTTTAGTGATTTAATTTCACTTGAAAAATAATAATTATTATTATTTTTTGGCCGGGGCTGGGTTTGAACCCACCACCTCTGGAATATGGGGCCGGCACCTACAGGCACTGCAGAAAACATCTAAATTTTCACTTTCCCACAGTAAATGTGTAGTAAAGATGGCCTTTAGAGATCTCAGATAAACAACAACAAAAATCTTCTTTTAGTGATTTGTTTAAATCTTTCAAAATCCCACCAAAATTTTGCTTTCATTGTATTTTATTTTTAAACATTGGTGTGGTTTGCTATAAGAAGCAAACTGCTGTAACTTGGGTTTGATTCTCTCTGCTTCCTGCGATGGGCCTGCTGGCAGAATTTTCTAGGGGTGATGGAATGGCCACTGGGAAGACGCCTTTTTAGGGAGGTGAGACACATGGGCTAAGTCTGGATCATCTGAAATCGGGATGTGAAGGACCAGAGATGACAATGGCAGCGACGCCCCTCACCTTTGCAGGTCTTCCCATCCTCTTGCAGGACGTAGCCCCTGGGACAGGAGCACTGGTATCTCCCCTCGCTGTTCTTGCAGATGAAGTTGCACGGTTTCGGGGACTGGGAACATTCGTCAAGGTCTAAGCAAAAGCGACACGAAGAGCCAACCTCCAGTTAAAAGGAACTACCGGCCTCTTTCCTCCCTCCGCATCCTCGCTTCATTCTTTTTGTTTTTCCTCTTGCACTTACAATGGAATACAGCCAGAGAGAAATACCGCACAGAACAGTTTTCTCTAAAGTAACATACTGGTTTACTTGGGAACCATCTATGGATGGTGAACAAATACGCTTATGTCTGGACAACTGTCTGCATCGAAAAAAAACCCTGCTAAATACTTTAGGTTAATATACTTTGGTTTACAAACCTAAGATCGGAAACTTAAAAGCGAGACTTTTTCTTTTTTCTTTTTGACATATGCGTATGGCAGAAGCTCTCTTGAACTCTCTTTACCAAAGCTCCTCCCCTGAGCATCTTGTGAGATCGCAGATTGTGCTGGGAAACTTCCTCCCGCTCACGCTTTCAGATCCGATCCTCACTTCTGCCCACCCAGCTCTCAGGGGTAGGAGGCTGACCCCACAGATTCCTGCCTTCTGTCTTCCGTGCGGCCCTTATTTCCTCAATTTCTTCACTACAGAACAACTCATCCTGGCGGAGTCACTGGATCCAAGGTCACAGTCCCTCTCGAGGCAGCCCTCTCAGCAAAACACAGCGTTCTCTTGCCAGGTTCCAGTAACCTCTCCCTTTTCATGTCGGCTGGGGAGGCACAGCCCCAGCACACAGCGTCCCCCCTCGTGACCTGTGAACACCCTGCCCACACCCTTATAGGCAGCAACCAAGGAAGCCGAGCTCTCGGTGCAGACACCCTGTTATTCCAGGCCCTTCTCCTCCCACCAAGTGGATTGAATGCTGCGGAGACTCAGTCTGGTGTTTCTCAACCTTTTTACGACAGGTGCACTTGTTAACTGAGAGAGGTAATTTGATGGACTGTGCTGATGAAACGTGAAGGAGAAAGGATGTTTTTTTTTTCTTTAACGAAGACTAAGTTGAATTCTTTGCCAATTCCCCTCCCTCCTGCCGTCAGAAAATGATATGGGTGAGACAATAATAAAATAAATAAGAAAAAGAAATTATAAAACTGCAGAGGGATTCTATACTCGGATTGCTCTGCAACTGGAAATTTTAGATGATGCCTAATTAGTATATTTAGGTGAAAAATAGCAATGAGAAAGAAACAAGCCCAACATACTCTCCTTAAACACACACACTCTAAAGTTCACAACAAAAGCCCTTTTCCTTCAGAAAAGAATGACCAAAAAATGTGCACACATAACACCTTTAAATTAAAATGTAAAATGTTAAAAGTATATTTTTATAATGTTTATGTTTCCCTGATTGAACAAGCTATATTGATATGGAGAATGATTCTGCAATCCCCATTATTGATCAAAGGGCAAGTGCTGGGTTATTAAGAGTCATGTAACTGAGAGGATGGCATCATGTTTTGTTTGTTTGTCTGTTTTGGATGGCATCATTTTTTGTTTGTTTGTTTGTTTTGGATGGCATCATTTTAATACAATGCACATTCCAGACTTCCAGGAGCAGGAAACTCTACTGACAGTAACTGATTCTCAGGAAATAGCAGTTGACCATACCCAGACACAGAAGTGCCCAGCCTCACCTACGCAAGAGGTGCCGCTGATGTCTGTAGTGTAGCCGACCTTGCAGAAGCATCGGAATGAGCCCATGGTATTGATGCACTGACCATTGGTACATAGGTTCGGCATTACCTTACATTCATCAATATCTGAGGACCAAGAAAAGCAAAACACATACAAGTTAACATATATGTGAGTGTAAAACTGATTCGAAATTAAGAGAAATTAAGGAATTGAGATTTCTGACCGCAAACATTCCTACTAGTGCTGGAATAACTTTTCAGCTCTCAAGGTATACGGTGACATGGAAGGAACAGAAAAATGACCTGAAGTGACGGGAAGGGATAAACAAAGGAAGGCTATGTTGAAAGCCCTGTTTGAGACTACTCATTTTTTTTGAGACAGAGCCTCAAGTTGTCACCCTGAATAGAGTGCAGTGGCATCACAGCTCACAGCAACCTCCAATTCCTGGGCTCAAGCGAGTCTCTTGCCTCCACCTCCCAAGTAGCTGGGACTACAGGCACCCGCCACAACGCCCAGCCATTTTTAGGTTGCAGCCGTCATTGTTGTTTGGCGGGCCCGGGCTGGATTCAAACCCACCAGCTTAGGTGTACGTGGCTGGTGCCTTAGCCCGCTGAGCCACAGGCACCGAGCCGAGACTACTCATTTTGACACGTAAGTACGAATTACTGGGGGCAGGGCCCTAGAGAGCCATCTCTTTGAAGCCCACCTAATTTGGAATTTGTGATCATTTCTCATGTGATTTCACATTTGCATTAGACTCTGAAGAAAAGTTTTTGCCAGTGAAGTAGTCATGTACAAGGTTGGGAATCTGGACAGTCGTGGAAGAAGATGGTAGTTTTTAGGACATTAATACAGTAAAACCTCCATAGTTAACCATTTTCCTACAATGACCAGCTCCTTAAGTGGACCCGATTTTCACAGGCTGGACATGCACCACACGTTATGTTCAGCACAGGAGGCCTAGTTCCTTATGTTGAACACGTCTGTACGTTGACAAGCTCGCCACCCTCTATCATGGGGTCAACTTACAGAGATTCTGCTGCATATCAGCTGATTGTATTAAAAAAGGAGCCTGCTAATCAATTATGAGACTTGCTAGCTTGAAAGATGTAGCAAACAGAATGAATCCCTGTGTACACTCAAATAAGCAATATTTAAATACAGCAAGTGGGGTTGCAAGTATGGCCGTTGGGGTCAGACTGATGTATTCTGTTTCTGGATCCATCCCTTAAAAATGGTGCGATATTGGAAAAACTACTTATTATTATTACCTTAGCTTTGTGGTTTACTTTTTTTTAGAATAATCCATTCTACCTCTTAGGTTTGATAGGAAGATTACATTTTTTTTAAATCTCTAAAGCATCCTCCCTCTCTCCATACCCACACATGGCAATACATGTCAAATATATATATCAAAATATAAATATCCTAGCTATTATTTTAATTGTATCAACTTTTCACTTTTCCTTCCAATAACTCTAAATTAACACAGTTCCCTGTATTGAAAACAGGTGCGTGCATGAACTTCCTCAACTCCACACCTCTTCCATCAGTGGTGTATCCTGGGCCGTGAGGACATATCTTCTTGTAGTGAGCAGTTCCAGGCAGAGGACAGAGCTCACACTGGTGGCCCCAGCCTCGCCCGCCATCGCAGCAGCATTCTGACTTTGTGACAAGATTGCGGCTGCTGGATGCCATCTGGCACATGGTCTGCAACACCTCTGCAAAGCACAGTCCCTGTCGATTGTCTGAAATGGCAAAGGAGTGAGGGTCAACGTCATGGAACTGACACTTCCTTATCTTGGTTTTCAAAATGCAATAGGACCATCAATTCTTTCTTTAAGAACACATTTTCAAAAGATAGGTCTTCTTCATAAGAACAGTCACCCTGCTAAGATAGTTTAACAATTTGTTGGCAGTTAAGTTCGTGGAGTATTCTTTCACTATCGATTACAGATTATTACATTTGACAAAAAGAGATACTATACTTTAGAAATAGATGTATTCTTTTTCCTTCCATCCATCAGTTACTAAACGATAGTGAACTACTGTTCCTGTAGAATACAAATGAAATGAAAATCAAATTATTTCCCTTTAAGTAAGCAAATGAGTACCAGGATTTGTCTTTGGAAAGCAAATTTTAGACTATTATGAACTTGGTACTTATTTAATCTAATGTCTTGTGTTTTCTATGTCTACAAGACTGTTCAAATATTTGAACTGAGTCGATCCTTTTTAGTATAAATAGAAGGACTTTTCTGGTGTAAAAGGCAAAGAAATATTTAATACAGTTTCATAAACCGTTTTAGCAAAACTGTTCATAATATGAGCAGAAAATGACGCTTTCCATGTAGTTTACCTTTTCTGTTTTCTAAAAGATTGATTGTTGGTAAAGGCATGGAACACAGATGACAAAAAGCAAGATATATTCTCTTGACTAAAAACTCCCTGGCATTTGAAGCAAATGACATCATGCTGAGAAAAATCTGATATGGCGGAACCATGCTCTCTTTGTGCCAAATCAAGTGATAAGTCAAACAGTTTACAGCTCTTTTTCCTCTTTGCCTTAGATTTTACTACACCATAATGTACAGCTGCCATAATGAACTATAATGGCTTATGAAATAAGCAATTTAGCATTAAAATACAACATAATGTCTGAGATTTATATTTTCCACAAGAAAATATTTTATAAGACATTTATTTTTTCTGTGCCACAATATAAAAATTAACCTTCATTGCGTTTTTTGAAATGTGCCATTTACTTTGCATTAATTTTGGCAGAGCTTACCTCACACTGCAAATATTTTCTTTGGAATTAAATCATCCCCTGATGTAAGTTCTACCAAAGTCAAATTTTCCATACAGCTTAATTAATCTTAATTTTGGAAAGACGATTAAAGGTTGCTATTTACCTTACACTTAGAAGTGCACACAGCACACGTGCAAATATGCCACTTTAACAAATGTCTACCTGTAAGAAGAGGTGTGTGGGTGACTCAGCCTGGGGAATTCGTTTAGCCAACAAGGTAGATGTGGAGTTGCCCTGTGATGACATCGCGAAACGGATGCTTCATCTACAGAGTAGAATGCACTTGTCCATCAACTTACCAAGGCACTCAGTGCCTGATGAACTTGACTGGAACCCTTCATTGCACTCACACCTGTAGCTCCCAATTATGTTAACACAACGCCCGTTTTCACAGATTCCCGGCTTGGTCCTGCATTCATTTTCATCTTTAGGAAAACACAATAATATGGGTAATGGCGAAAGTGTAAGATTAAAATTTACGAAGTACCCTCTAATGGGTTATATCTTATTTAAATCTTCACCAAAATGCTAATACTACGGAATTAAAAGTTATGTGTGAATATATTTTTTGTTATTTTTTTTTATTTTATTGTCTTTATTATTAAATCATAGCTGTGTACAATAGTGCAATCAAGGGTACAATGTGCTGGTTTCATATATAATCTGAACTATTTTCGTCAAACTGATTAACATAACCTTCCTGGCATTTTCTCAGTTATGATTTGTGAATATTAATGTACTTTTAACTTTACGTCATCCTTCCAGGGGGATTCTTTAAGATAGCATTTTCTTTTTCTTTCTTTTCTCTCTTCCCCGCAGAGAAGGGATGGTGTTTCATAAAGAATTAGAAAGTGGCCTCCAAAAGAGATAAATTGCCATTTACTTTAGCCTAGGTCGCTAGGCAAGGAGGAGGAATTGGGGGGCAAAAATGTCAGTTTATGTGATATAAGAGAAAGGCTGGGGGCAGAGGGGTGGTGAGTGTTGGATAGAGTTGATGGGTAGGGGAGAAGCCATGGGCAAGGATAAAGGACAAGCTCCTCCACTGCCTCTGAGTCAAACCACTGGAACAGGTGTTGTCTGTGAGGACAGGTCAAGGGACAAGAAATTCAGGCAGTACTGCCCTTTTGATTGTTGGCAAATAAAGTCTTCAAACAAAATATTCATTATGAAACTTTACAAAGAGGTGATCAACACTCAGAGGCTATTCTGTAAATATTTCTAAAAATCTATAATGAATATTTTGTGAAGAAAGGTATATTTAGCTACAATTTCCCGTCCTACTCACGTCTGGTGACTCTACAGGTGACCTTTGGGCCATCCTGTGTTATCACTTAGGATTATAGGGTAATCATCTGCCTGAATAGATGTTCAAAGAAGGATGTTTTTGAAAGAACCACTGCATAACCAAACCTCTGATATAGGTCTGTTTTTAAGTTTATTAAATAATGCATATGAATAAAATATCTAACAAAAAGAAACTATAAAATCCAATCATAATTTGATAAGTCAATACATTTATTTAAAAATTAATTTTCTATTACACTTCTAATTCAGTGTAAAAATTCAATGAATTATAAGTGTAATATAAATTCAGTTTTTCGTAAAAAACTTCAATTGACAGATGAAGCTAAAATCACTTCAAATGAATAAATTCTAATCTCAATATCTTCCCTGGAAGTAATTCTGTCATGAATTGAGGTTTATATTTTTAAATATTTTACTGTGTATTTACTTGCTTGCAAATGTACCTACAGGAAACATACAGTATTATTTATTATTATTATTATTTTTGAGACAGAGTCTTATTATGTTGCCCTTGGTAGAGGGCTGTGGTATCACAGCTCATAGCAACCTCAAACTTAAGAGATCCACTTGCCTCAGCCTCCCAAGTAGCTGGGACTACAGGCACCCGCCACAACGCCTGGCTATTTATTTATTTATTTTTGGTTGTAGTTGTCACTGTTGTTTAGCAGGCCCAGGCCAGGCTTGAACCTGCCAGCTTCAGTGTATGTGGCTGGTGCCCTACTTACTGAACTATGGTGGGGGGAGCCTATTTACAATTTTCTTTAAAATAAGACACATCCCATTACATTTTTCTAACCACTAATTCTTTCTATATGGGTACACACACATATATCTTATTCCTTTTAACTGCTGTATATTTTGTAGCATGAATATGGTACAATTTATTTACTTCTAGTGGACATCTAGATAGATTCCTTTTCTTTCTTTTTTTTAATGTTAGTACAAAATAGAACTCTTTTCCTGTGGTAGATCCATTTTTTTAAAACAATTTTATTGAGGCATAATTTACATATCATAAAATTCATGTGCTTTGAGTGCACACCTCAATGATTAGAGTGTTGTACGACCATTGCCACCATCTGGCTTTGTAACACATCCAGCTCCCAGAGGGGTCCCTTGTGCCCCCTCGCAGGCGCTCTCTATTCCAAGTCCTCACCGGGAACTCACTAATAGATTGATTTCTAAAATACATTATTCTTATTTTCATACTTCTTTCAAAAAGCATTAGTAATCTTCACTAATGTGTCCAGTCTATGAAAGTTAGGTCAACTTAAGGAGGTGGTCAGTGTAGGGAGGTGGTCAACTATGGAAGTTCTACAAACTGTAGTCAAAGTCCCAGAGCTGTCCAGCTGAAAATAAGGTCTGGAAATTATCTGTCTCTCTAGATACTCCCCTCATTTATGAAAGGACACAAAAATGGAATATTACCATTCTTATTTTGCTACCTCAGAAGAGCTGTCGTAAGGAGTTTCTCCTTCACTTCTGAATTTAGTGCTTGGATTTACAGGATTATGAAGATAAAAGGGCTGTTCTAAAGTAGGCATAACAGCCAAGATTCAGAACCCATTCTATCAGTGTGGACCCTGAGATGGAAGAGAGCTAGCAATACCATGGCCTTGATACAGCTGGAAAGATTGTCGGCTTGCACTTGAGATGACTTGGGGACAGTGCTACTGATGTGGCTGGGAGCAGTGGCATTCCTGAGCAGCCGCCGCCCTTCCAGCTTACCTACGCAGCCCTCTCCGTCAGGCCGCCGGGCCATTCCGGGGGGGCAGACGCACATGAAGGTGCCGATCAGATTCTTGCACATCATGCCCCGGGATTCACAGTCATGCAGCCCTTCGGCACATTCATCCAGATCTGTGAAATATTTTTATAGGAGAAAAGCAAAAATAAGAAATCTCAAGAGCAGGTAATTGTGCAGGACTTTCAAATCACATGTGGGGTCTTCTGGCTTTTAATATGCAATCTTAGGGTGCGACAGAGAAAGGAGGAGCCCTGGGTTTTCCAACTGCTGGCTATCATTCCAGGTGTGTTATTCCAGTTTCAGCTCTGGACCCCACGATAAGCAGTTCAGGGAAGGGCAATCTTTGGTTCAGCAAGAGTCCGATAATGTGAGAGCAGTGGGCTCCTCAACCCATTTTATCTTCCACTTGAGTTTACCAAGAACCATCAGGTGTCTTCTTACTTAGATATGGAAATTTACCAGCAAGATGCTATCATATATGTTTCTGTAAAAGCCTTTGAAGAAGCATGCTGAGAACTACAAGTTATTAAAATGTATCTCCAGCATGGCAAATGTCCTTACTACTCCTTTGCACGTGGCCTTACCTTTACACATCTTTTGGTCTTCCCTGAGGGCATAGCCAACTGGGCACGTACATTCATAGGACCCGAATGTGTTCATGCAGCGGAAAGCACACAGCAGCGGGTTCTGGGCACATTCGTTGATATCTGATCAAAAGAAATGGACAGACATGTGCTCAGCGGAGAGTTCTATTTCTTTCTTTAAATGATCACTGATGTATCTACTTTGTGGTCAACAGAAAGCAATAGGATAATAGAACATCTATTTCTAGCACATAGAACTTGATAAGGAGCAAACATACCCTTCAAGAAACAGAAGCTATGAACTTTGGAAAAGAAATATACAAAAAGTACTCAAAAGTTTTAACTGTGAGCTGAAACCCAGAGCAAACAACCAGTAAGAAGTAATTTCCATGCTGACTTTTTTTTTTTTTTTGAAATTACCTTGCAGACGACCACTGTCCTGGCAGTGGCTGGTAGCTAAATTTCCAAAAGAAACTTCTTGAGATACTCTTTAGTGGAACCAGAGTGGGAGGGACCCTTGGAGCAAACAAGGCTGCTGAAGAGAGGAGAAGTCTGGAGAGGAGAGGGTCAGGGAAGGAGAAACACCTTCTCCCACCTGTATGTTCAGCCAGAGTTGTTGATTATACCCTGCTTGTGTGGGGCAAAATAAAGGAAGCCGGCCACTGGGAGTTTAAAGAACAGAACTGAAATATGAGCCACTATCCTCCACAGGCCTGGTAGTCTGCCGTTGTATCTACTCAAGTTAAGTATCTGCTAAGATAAAACTATCAACATTCTTTAGAGTAGGAAGAATGATTATAGAAAATATTGTCCACAATATTGATAGTATATATCCCAAATTAACCAACATGCAGAAGAGTCAAGAAATGTGACCCAATCTAAGGAGAAAGGGCAATCAACAGATGCCAACCCTCAAACAAAATTGGTGTTGGAATTGTCAGACAAGGGCTTTAGAGCAGCTATTGTAACTGTGCTCACCGAGGAGAGAGAAAAGCAAAAAAAAAAAAAAAAAAAAAAATTTAGTCATCAGCAAAATATCAGAAGTAACATAAATAAAGTTTGTGACATTAAAAACATTTTAAATAGCAAGAAGTAATGGCTTAAGGCAGTGATCACTTGCCTTCGCAATTCATCATGGGCCCTGGCTCAAAGCCTTCATTGCAATTGCATTCAAAGCTCCCAATAACGTTGGTGCATGTACCATTTCCACATGGATTGCCGATAGAACATTCATCAGTGTCTAAAAAAAGAAGAGTGTGTCACAAAGAAGATTCAGTGTAAAGGAGCATGCCCAAGAACACCCCCACTGCCCCTCACGTATTTCCAGGATTTTCAGAAGGCACACAGGACTCTTGAACCTCCCTGGCTGTGGCTGGCTGACTGTTACACCGCGTGGGGGACCCTGACGGATCAGTACGCAATGCTGTGATGCCCAGACAGCAATGAGCAGATCCAGAAAAGGCAGGTGGTCTTCTGCTTCAAGAGCAGGCATAGAAAGTCATTACAGCAAATGGACCTCCCTCTGCATTTGAGGCTTTGGCAACTGTAAAACCCTCGGCACATTAGATTTTGTATATTTGGTTGAAAACAAAGGTTGGGCGTCAGGTTGAACTGGAGAATGGAGGATGGGAGAAGAAAGGGCCATTACTAGCTACTTATTTTGGCTTTTAAATCCCACCACCACCCAAAAGGTGCCTGAGAGAACTTTTGCTGAACATGAGAAATAGAAAAAAACATCAAAGTTTTGTAATGTGGTACCAACACTCACCCACACAGCGTACTCCCGTGTAATCAAGGTTGTAGCCCATGGGACATTCACAGCGAAAAGATCCATCGGTATTGATGCACTGACCATTTGAACAAATGCCTGGGCTCTCAAGGCACTCATTGACGTCTAAAATACAGAACTGCCCATCAGCTTTCTCATATAAAACGATATGCTAATATTGTATGTATCTACTCAACACAGACTTAAAAAAATAAAATATGTAAATACGGCTGTTGTCAGAGAAATACATAATGTATTTCATATACCATGTCATAATCTTCTAATAGAATATAAACTGCATAGGGTACATAGTATTATCTCTGCACATCTCATTCAGTATATTACTTTTAGAGTAAAACTGACAAGATTCATAAAATAAAGGTAAAATAATATACTTGTATTATCTAAGAACATAGGAATAAAATATATCAGCGTGTATCCTAATACCTTCACGAGTGTCATGGAGACTGGGAACAGTTCCGTGGCCGTATGGACACAGATCCTGGAACGCAACTACAGAAAGAAAATCCTTCATTACTGAAGAGTCTCACTGTCAGAGAGTTTAAGAACTCATTAACACCATGCCTCAGATGGGACTCAGTTGTTCTTCTCCTACAAAGCTGCCTATATAAGAGTCTTTTGTTTTATTTTTGTTACTTATTTCAAAGACCAGTGTGAGGGTAGATAGTGATGGCCGCCTGACCTGTCCTTCCAGGGCGCCACCTCCCGAGAGCTCCTGGTTGCTCTGTTTGCTCACTGGAAGCAGGGCGACTGAAAGAGCCCTTCCTGCCACACAGGAGCCACCCTTCCTCAGGGGACAAGCCTGCTTGCTTGCTGGGAATTAGTTTAGCACTCACCATTGCCAAGGAGCGTTATGAAACTGTTGGTCTTCCTGCCAATGGCCATCCCGCTCACTCAGCGCCTCAGAATTTTAAGCAACATAGTGAGAACTACGGCCATGGGGTATGATACAGGTGGGACTTGCACGGCAACTTGGCATAATTTCCATTCCCCCTTCCATTTCCCTCCCTGCACTCCTCAAATTCCTTCTTTTTGAAATCAAATAATACTAACCTTGGGAAGGAAAATGCAATTAGAGGTTAACTCCACCTGTGCTTATGCATGTTGCATTCAAAAGCTGAAAGCAGCCCCCCAGACCAGAGCGCTCACTGAACCTTCAGAACTTGTATACGAGGGGATTATTTCACCTTCAGGCATTTCACACATCACGTGGTCAAACCGAGTCTGGCAAACATTCCGGAACAGGTGCAGAGGGGCGTCCTCTGTGGCTCCTCTTACCTTCGTCATCTTTGGGGCACAGCTCACAGGGGTCTCCCCAGCCCTCTCCTGGCATCTTGCTACAGCAGCACTTTGCTTTCGTGGTGTTGAAAGCTTTGGGTACAGAACACTTTCCATTTTCAAAATTTGTGAAGCAGAAGCTCTGGCGAGTATCTAATCAGGAGAGCAAACATAAAAGCTTCTTATTGATCATTTGAAAAGCTAGAAGCACAACTCTGTTTCTGACAGAACACTCCTCAGGGACAGAACACATCATGCAGACTAGAGCAGCAGTAAAAAACCTGGCTGGAAATTCTTAGCTGCTGACTTCCTTTGCCAATTATACTTTGCCTATATATAAAATTTTAGTTGATTATTTACAGTGCTTAAATGTTTTTATAATATGCTTAGGAAATTTCAGAAATTCCCTCAATCATGCTCAATAGCAAAATGACTACCATACAGAATCTCTTTTTTTCACTATTACATTGTCACCTAAAAGAAAAAAAAGCAATCTAGGTAACTTTTAGTAAGTTAAGTCACATCAAAAGCAACTCTTAGGCCAATATAAAAAAAAAATTGCCAATAACCCAATGAAAGTGGTCAATCTGGTGAATCAGAATAACTAATTTTTCTTTTAGCATGAAAGTTTAAAAAAATATAGTAACAATCCAGGGCGGTGCCGGTGGCTCAGTGAGTAGGGTGCCAGCCCCATATGCCGAGGGTAGTGGGTTCAAACCCAGCCCTGGCCAAACTGCAACAAAAAAATAGCCGGCATTGTGGTGGGCGCCTGTAGTCCCAGATACTCGGGAGGCTGAGGCAAGAGAATCACCTAAGCCCAAGAGCTGGAGGTTGCTGTGAGCTGTGATGCCACAGCACTCTACCGAGGGTGACAAAGTCAGACTCTGTCTCTAAATATATATATATATAGTTAACATAGTTATCAATCCAGCCTGGGCAGTGCGGTTCATGCCTGTAATCCCAGCACTCAGGAGGCTGAGGTGGGTGGATTGCCTGAGCTCAGGAGTTCGAGACCAGCCTGAGCCATAGCCATATCCCGTCTCTAAAAATAGCCAGACATTGTGGCGAGCAAGGCAGCTACTTGGGAGGCAGAGGGGAGAGAATTGCTTAAGCCCAAGAGTTTGAGATTGCTATGAGCAGTGACGCCATGGCACTCTACTAAGGGCCACAAAATGAGACTGTCTCAAAAAAAAAAAAAAATATATATATATATACACACACACACACACATATAATAATAATCCAAATATTACAGAGAAGCTTAAAAATTGTCCATTGCATATGCTTTTGAGACTTATATGTGAACTTTCAGATGTACTTGCCATACACACTTAATCTGTCATCACAAAGTCTAGCGTGATGGTGTACAACCTAGCTGTGAGGTTTCTAAGGGCAATACAAAGTCTAGCATGATGGTTTACAACATAGCTGTGAAGTTCTAAGGGCAGATTATGACAGAGAAGTTGCTCGACGCTCACCAAAGCACCTCCGTCCATTATCCGACAGCACGAAGCCAGGCGGGCAGATGCACTGGAAGCCCCCTGGAGTATTGGTGCAAGAACCAAAGAGACAAATGTTGGGGTCTTCATCACATTCATTTATATCTGCGGAACAGTAGGGGAATTTATTAATGTAATTATATCAACACACCTTTCAACATCTGAAAATAAATAATTCTCTATATTACAATAGTCAACTAGCCAGAGGATACTTAATACAAGACAACAGATTATACTATGTATATGTTTAACTTATTCTACATAAAGTATGTATATGTTTAACTTATTCTTCAAAAATGAATTATTAGTGCTTCAAAAATCAAAGATTCTGTCCAGTTTCAATCAGTCACATGTTAGAGAGTCTCAGGTCCATCTCCGGCTCCCAGCCCTTGACCCTTAGGGGTGTACAGATGTCCTCCTGCCTGACATGACCATCTCAACATCTCACATGTGTCACAGATGTGCTGTGGCCAGATATGTTCTACTGACTGGTCTCTGACACCACTCTCAATAATCCAAACTGGGATCCCGGAGTCCCTCTCGCTTCTCCTCTGACCTTTTAGCTTTCATTTGCAAACAGAAGGTGACCTGCCAGTTCCGCCTCCTCCACATCCATGACCATTTGCCTCCTGGGTCGCTGTGTCCTAACCGTGTCTCCCTCTCCTCTCTTCACATTACCATCTGATTGTACTTGAAAATCTGTACCTTATGGAACAAGGAAGCCTCAGACGTACTTTGAGAATGCTATCATTTCCTCTGACCCCCAGGATGGCTCCTTAAAACAAATACGCATACCTTACCAGTGATTTTTGGCCCTTTTTCCTGGGAAGTTCTAATTTAATGAGTTATTTTAATTAAGTGACTAGATGTGATTTCAGGCATGTTAGAACAGAAGCTCTGTGAAGATGTTACATGTATGTCTGGCTCACTACTGCACCCTCGGCTCCCAACATGGTACCTCTCAATTTATATATACTCGCCTCTCAATTTATATTTCATTAGTTTAGTCAGTGAGTCAGATCATATCTCTGCTTAAAAAATGAAAAACCTGCAATGGCTCTACACCAACTAAAAGACTAACTCAATCCTCTCAGCCAGTCACTGCCTGCCCCGGACCCTGCTCATGCTACCCATGTTTCTCAATAGCCTCTTTCTATGCTCTGCTCTTCTTTGGTAAATTCCTATCCAGCATGTAAGATGATTTACCTGGAATGTCCCAACCCTTGGTGACCGGCTTCCCTGACATGCCACCCCTTCCCCATGCCGTAATTCTCTGTTGCTCCCACATCCTCAACAAGGCTCCAGGGCAGTCACACGTTTACTTGTGAAAATTGTCTCTCCTACTAGGCATTCCACAGCCTGAAGGAAAAGACTATATTTTTGTATTTCCAGCACTGCAATCCCCACTGAATGCAGGAACGGATTTATACGTGTGTGTCTGTGTGTGTGTATGCTCATGCTGGGAAGAACACATGAACAAAATTGGTAAAACTGATACCAGTCTGAAGAAAATATTCCTACGGTGAAGGAAGTTAATTAAAAACCAATTTGTCAGAGACGCAAAACAGCATCATTGCTAACAATTGGTAAAGAAAATATTTCTGAAGCTTCATAAAATGGGACCAAATCATAGATACAGATAACTTTCATTCAAAGACAAGGTGGCCGAGGCCCCTGATGGACAGAAGCACACGTGTGTCTATTGCATCCTCACGACTAACACACTACTCTTATTATTGGTCCATAAGGGGATGGATCATGGACAAGGTGGAGGACCCAGATTAAATATGAAAAAAGAGACCAGCAGGAAGACAAGACCTTAAACTTCTCAAGAAACTTCTTACTAAGAAGATGCCAGTATTATTACTTATTGTTTTGAAGTACTGAAAACACTAGGTGATCTTACACAAATCAGACAGAAAATCAGAGTGATTAGGGATCCTCGTAATATCTAATAATATGGTCTGGAAAATAATTAAATGCCGTGAAGTAAAATGCTTCCTTCAGCTCTGTCTTTACAACTCCTTTGACTTTGAGCAGTAGAGATCTACATGTCTGTAGATGGAATCTTGCCAGGGAGATACATTTTAAAAATGGTGGATAAGCTAAAGGCCAAAAATATCCCTCACAATCCTTCCACATTAGAAAAACCACTCTAAGATGCCGAGGCTTCTGAATTTCAACAAGGCTGTAAAAAATAATTTGTATGAAAGTGAAATAAAGGGAACTGTAAAAGGGTCACCCCTCATCATGTCCACCAGGCAATTCTGGGACCCACTTTTGATGTGGTTACAGTGTTCTTGTGAGCTGGAAGAGTCTCAACAGAAAAACATCTGTTATGACAAATGGATGAATATTTTCTGCTTTGACATGAGGCTTTCCCAAGGAAAAAAAAATGTCTCGACAGCATTGTCAAGATTTTCTGCTTTGCGTTTCTAAGCCCCCAGGCACTTTTAATAGCTGTTTCAAAAGTGGGTGCCAAAGATTACAATTTTTGTAGACGCACTTTAAATTCAGTAGAAAGTCTCCATTGACATTTGGAAAAAAGATTAGAGTAGGCTGAAAATTCTCTGACTAGCACAAGACTTTTCTGTTCATGAAAAATCCCACATCCCTAAGTTTCTCATTCCCACCATTCCACTGTCAAATCATTCCTGACGGTTCAGTAAAACAGATGTAGGCTGCTATATGCTTCATTCCTAGGTCGGCATGCTGGCAGTGGCTGGGACTTAGTGCATTTCCACAGAGTCAATACCAAGTCTCATTAAACTGAACAGCTCCTGGGCCTCAGCAGAAACGTCCGTCTTACCAATGCAGTTCTCGCTTTTTACTTCGTATCCTGGGGGACAGATGCACCTGAAGGACCCCTCCAAATTCTGACAGGTGCCGGGAGAACAAGAGCCCGGAAGAGCAACACACTCATTCGTATCTTTAGAGAGAAAAAAGAGAACAAATAATTTAAACCTGAGATAATTGTTACGTTCATTCAGATGTCTGCCAAACGGTATTCACATGAAATCAACAAGGGTCCTCTGATCTGCTAGGTCGCTGTGGACAACTGTTCTCTGAGATATCCTTTGACAACTTGGGTATTTCTTATTTGGCAAGAGTCTAATTTTCTTGATTTGTTTGCTCTGCCGACTGTTACTAAGATGTGGACAGCCTCTAGCCTTGTCCCCAGTAAAAACACTGCCTATGAGACATTTGCAATTTTTAGCTTACACCTCACACCAGGATTTCCCATCATAGCCTACCTTAGGTGTGTGGCCTGATGAGCAAATGGAATGTGAATGAGTTCCTAAAGGGCAGGTCGGAGGAGAGTCACATCACCACTCTACAGAACAGAACACCATAGAGACTGCTCACTATTTGCAGGCTTACCTATACAGTTCTTGCCATCGGGGGTGAGTTCATAGCCTTCATTACATAAACACTTGAAGGAGCCAATTTCATTAAAACACCGTCCATTTCTGCACACCTGACCAAAAAAGGAACTGCACTCATCTATGTCTGCAAGCAAACAGGAGTTAACTTTCAGAGAGAGTTCCTACATGTTTATTGTTTCACGAGTTGCAACTTAAAAACATATATTGGCATACATTGACAGAAAAAAAAAAACAACTGTACAATTCCTCATCAATACAGAACAAAATGGCACATATTATAAGGATCATGCAACTAACAGGATCCCATGGATTGGTCACCCCTGTATTTCATTGAAAGGATATGTTTTGGGTATGAATGTAGCTCATGAATTTAGAAACAGATAACACTTAAGGCTTAAGGTTAAGCTTTCCATATTTTCCAAGTAAAAAATAGTTCTTTTCCCCACAGGCAAGGGGCTGCGTGGAATGTAACTTGTCTTATTTGCAGATACTTTACCTGGAAGGTAAGCTGGCTATATACAAATGACAAGTAAGTGAACATAGTGAATACAGGAGAATCAATTGTATTTAAAACACTCTAGAATCACTGATACAGTCCAGACTTTAAAGAGGGGGGCGGAAGAAAAAGGATATTAAGTGTTAGATTTTAAGTTCAGGGTTGATTACACTTGAGTGACCTCCCGGGCTATTGGAGAGTTGTACTTTGATCAGGGCCACATCTGCACCTTTTAACTCTCCTCGACTGTTCAGAGGGTGTAAGAAACTATTGCAAAGAAGTGGTGGTTGAGCAAAATGTCCAATTAGCTTTGAATTGTTTTTTGTAATTACAGAATTTTGAAAAATAAAGAAAAGCAAGGAGACTTATGTTGGGTAACAGTAGAAGGATGTGGTGTCGAGACGTGACGGTCCCGTGTGGTGGAAAGCCTGAGTCACTAGCTCACGCCGTGCAGGGTCCTGTGGATGACAGCACCATCTGCAGTAAAGTGCCATGGCAGTGCCTGGCACGTGATAAACAAGGAATTAACATCTGTGGTCATTTCTCTCATCCTCTCCACCATTTCGCATTTGTGTGTTGGTGTGGCCCAGGGGCTGAAACCCTCTACTGTGCCCAGGAGAGGTTCCTGAGGGCTGATCTGGAAACTCGTCACCAAGGACTAGTTTTGTGGGGAAAGGCAGCCTGACTTCAAAAGCTTCAAAATTCAAGATATGACACATTTATAAGTAGGAGGCTACCGGTTTTGAATGTGACTTCACCATGGAGTTATAGAAAATATGTGTAAGCACAATGAAGCCATGAATAATCTAGTTATGATCCCATTTAAGAGGCAAAAATATCCCAAACCATACCTTGGTTTCAGTATCATCTGAATAACCTTTTGCTCTGAACTGATTGATTGACAAACGTGCTTAAAATAGAACAACAGCGTCTTGTGGTTATTTAGGGAAACACTATGGTTTCAGATAACTGGAAAGTAACCAATATCACACATCTTTTGGCACACATATTCAATTTAAGCAATAAAATTGTTTTGTTCTTTGGCTTCATTTTTTAGTTCAGAAATGAAATACGCCTCAGAAGCCAGGATGTACTCACCCAGGCAATCATTGTTATGCGTGAGTTCAAACCCCGGGTAGCACAGGCAGTTGTAGGATCCAACAGTGTTTTTACACGTTCCATTTCCACATGGATGCCGTTCACACTCATCAACATCTACAAGGAAACATCGACTCAAAAGAATTCAATTGTTAACTAGGAAAAAAATAGGCTATTAACTCTTACATTTCAAACTATTGAATTAGATTTTTTTTTCTCACTTAGTATTAGGAACTCCTAAGAATTTGAGGAAAAGGAATATGAGGTAGAGAAAAATAAAAATAATAAAATTATAAGAAAAAAAGTACAGTTTTATTATTTACAGGCACACACAATACCCATAAGTACCCTGACCCACCATCCCCTCAGCAGAGATGTTTCTTTCTTTTTTTTTTGAGACAGAGCCTCAAGCTGTCACCCTGGGTAGAGTGCCATTGCATCACAGATCACAGCAACCTCCAATTCCTGGGCTCAAGTGAGTCTCCTGCCTCTGCTTCCCAAGTAGCTGGGACTACAGGCGCCCGCCAAAACGCCTGGCCATTTTTTTTTTTTAGTTGGAGCCACCATTGTTGTTTGGCAGGCCCGGGCTGGATTCCAACCCGCCAGCTCAGGTGTACGTGGCTGGTGCCTTAGCCCATTGAGCCATAGGCGCCCAGCCAGTAGAGATGTTTCAATGAGGTTTGCTTATCAATCAAAAGCAAACCCACTATTTAAAATGGTAAAATAATTTGTTCCATTAAGCATTAGGAACACTCAGAAATGTACATCCCTTAATTTGATCCTGTAAACAAAGATACATTTTACTTTACTTCATTTTGTTTATTTATTTATTGATTTAGAGACAATAGTCTCACTTTGTCCCCCTCAGTAGAGTGCCGTTGCATCACAGATCACAGCAACCTCCAGCTCTTGGGCTTAGGCGATTCTCTTGCCTCAGCCTCCCGAGTAGCTGGGTCTGCAGGGGCCCGCCACAACGCCTGGCTATTTTTTTGTTGCAGTTTGGCCAGGGCTGGGTTCGAACCTGTCACCCTTGTTAAATGGGGCCGGCACCCTGCACACTGAGCCATAGGCGCCACCCTACTTTACTTCATTTTATAAAGTAGTTGGATCCAAATTGAACTCTATTAAAATTCACTATTATTAGCCTTCCAAAAAAATTGGATTAAGAAAATATTTAGAAAGGTCATTCATCATGTGAGAAGGCAAACTCCTTAGACTTACTAAAGTCTACTGTGCAAAAATTAAATTAATAAAAATAAATCGCAAACAAAACCAAACCGGTATTGTTCTTCAGGAAGGAAGCTCTGGGTAAGAGAGGTCCTCCCGAGGAGTCTGACTTTTATCAGGGAAGAACTGTTAGGACTGCGGCCGATTTTCCCCATCAAACTTCTGAATATATGAACTTCTGAACCATATATTCCACGTATTTTCTGGCAAATCATACTCTCTCGGGGACTGTAGCAAGGGGAAGCATGCATGAGCAAGCATCCGCGGACAGTTCAAGCCAATAGGGACCAGAGCTTAGATGTTCCTTTGCGTAAGTATCACCTAGAGATTGTTTCCTGTCATCATGGGAGAAGCGCAGGGCGGGGCTCTAAGGAAGTAGCAGGTGGACTGAGGCATTTTCCAGGTGTCCCTCATCGCATTTATGTATCATAAATGAAGCCCATTCTAGAGTACTGAAATCTGATTTTAGAATTTACATCCACCGTATCTTGAATACCAAATGAGTAGACGTACAACTCTAGCTTTCTCTACAGTGAGAATATGCTAATTATAAATAATCAAGTTTTAAATGTAATTTTCTTTCTCCAAGCGCAAAGCACAGTATGAGGAGTCTTCGGCAGAGGCAGACCCAATTGCTGACACCAGACTTCAGGTCGCAGCCTCGTGGCAGCCCAGCTGTCTTTGGGCACTTATTAGTCACCAGCTCAGCTAGTACTGGACGCTCGCATCACTTAACTAAGCTTTACACTGGGAATTTTAAAGAGTATGGCCCTATTTGCTCCTAAAATGATTTTCAGTAAATAAAACACAAAATACACAGATAAATCCAAAATATTAAATGATTTGTGTGAACAGGTATGTACGTGTATACATATATTACTTTTAACATGGTCACTCTTAACCACTCCCTTGCATTCCAAATGCCTCCTTGAGTGGTAAGTTAGAAGGGTCAAGGGCAGCTGGCACAGCAGTAAATTCCAGATAACCCAGAGTACTTGTCAAGAAGCAGATGTCTTCTGGGGAAAAAGGCTGAGAATCACTGAACTCAAGAACGTACTACAGAATGTCCTTGCTTGCAAATTTTGCACTAAATAAAGACTTAAACAGGTTGACAGTTTTAACCTTTTACAATGCAGTCACTGCCAGAGAGACAGTAACTACTCGGGGCACCTGACCACACTATGATCCATTCTGGAGTCTCAGCCCCACCTCACTCCCTTCCAGCTACGTGTTCTTACCCATGCACATGGTCTGGTCCTGAGAAGCCTTAAAACCATTGTGGCAGATGCACTGGTAACTTCCTTGCAAATCAACACACAGGCCATGACTGCAGACGTTAGGAATTTCTAAACATTCGTTGCGATCTAAAACAAAAAATTAAAACACATGTTACATGTATCTGATTTTTATTAAGATTTCTTCATTTTTCACAGATGCATTTCTCTAACCTGCTATTAATTATTACAGACAGGCTGAAAAATGATCCCATAACAACAGATGAATCAAACTAAGTAAGGCTTTAACGTATCCAAGTCTCTCTCTCTCTTTTTTTATAATCATGTAATTTTTTTTTTTTTACGTTTATTAGTATCTCAAGGATACCAATTTAGTTTAGGTCCAAATCCTAGGGAAATCAATGGAGGAGACTTCTTAACGAAGCAGTCTGCAAGAGATGGTGAAATAGTTCACTGTAACCAAGCAGGTTTAGAAAATCTTTTCCAAATTATTCTTGACATATTTTTTGGCAGGAAAGCAGGATGCCTTTTTGGTGTAGGAAATCTAAAGAATCTTGGGCTAGGTGCCAAAGAGTGAGTCGGCCTCTTGCTTACCTACACAGGCCCCATTGGGTGACAGTTTGAAACCCGTGGCACATTCGCAGCGGTAGCTGCCAGGACTATTGATGCATTCTGCGTTGCGCTGGCAGAGATTATCACCATTACTGCACTCGTCAATATCTGAAAGAGTAACAACTCCTTTTTAAAGGGTTTTCATTATTACGTTAGGGTGAGAGCCACTTCACCACTTTGATGGTCAACTCCTGAAAAACTACAGAGGAAATAGTAAAAATCAGAAGAAAACTGTCTAAAAGCCATTTCTGTACACCGAATTTTTGTGGACAAAGGACATCTCCTGTTCAGATTACCTTCACAGACCAAGAGCAGGTCATTGTAACTGAATCCCGTCGGGCACTCACAGCGAAAGCTGCCAATCTGGTTAATGCACACACCATTTGCACAAATGCCTGGAATCTCTTTACATTCATCAATGTCTGAAATGGAATAGATTTGGTCAAACATATGTGGTTTTGCTTAATGTACTTACCATATAACCTCAAATAGCGCTATTTGTACTCTGGAACGAGAACATATTCAGTGTCACACACACACAAAATCAGTTATATACTGGCATAAATGGTTTTGTGGTTTATGAAAACACATACGCCATAAAATAGATTAGTTCCTCTAAACAGCAATGGAAAAATTTAAGCAGCTGATAAAACGTACCAACCAATTTTAGTGTCAATATGGCAAATGAACTTCCTAGCGACAAACCCTCTTCTTCAAGTTACATGTTGAGTTATCCTAACTGTGGCTATTCATCTGGTAAAGAAAGCTGTTTTTCTCATTATACGTATTTTGTCATATATGCATTATAATGGAGGTGTATAATTATATTGCTTACTGAATCTGTGAGGAAGAAAAGTAGAGTGAGCAAGGTGATTAATTTATATGAATAATTCTGCAAATTGGTAATCAGACCAGTAGAAAGAGATATTACAAATACACCAAAAACTTAAACATGTAATCATGCAAATGGCAACTAGAGATAAACTATAAGGTAAATTATATAATACAGTATGCATGACAAGGAAAACTAAAGCGTTAGCTGTTGTGTAGGAAATTTTCAAATAGTCATGTAACTACCGTAACTCAATCACCAGAATAAGCTGATAGACTCTTTAGCAACACTTGCCTGGAATTTTTAAGTGTGTTATTTCTCTGTTGTCTAAATTAAGGTAGAATATAGATTATCTTATTTTGTGGTACTCCTGCATTTAAAAATATTTTTTAGATTTTACAAAATGCTGTAAACTATATATATATATGTGTGTGTGTGTGTATGAAAATAAACATAATCTGGAAAAACTCACCAACAGCTTTTCCTGTGTGAATGTCAAAGGTGAACCCAGGAATATTTCCACATATGGTTTTAAAGTCAGCTTTGAAATATAAACAAAGCAATGCACTGTTAAAATTCTCAAACTTCTTCAAAATAACATTTCAGATAATATTACTTTTACAAAATATATCTTACATTATTCACAACTAGATGTTTTAATTTATTATATTGACTTAATAACAAACCCAGCTTCTGCAAGGTGTGGATCTGATCTAGGCATTCTTTACTATTATTATTAATGTTGTAATTATTATTGTTAACTTTTTATTGCTCTCATATTGGAAGGTTAAGAAATCATTACAGGATTTTTTAAAATTTATTTTTTATTAAATCAGAGCTGTGTATCTTAATGCAATCATGGGGTACAATGAGCTGGTTTTATATACAATTTGAAATAGTTTCATCAAACTGGTTGACATAGCCTTCATGGCATTTTCTTAGTTATTGTGTTAAGACATTTATGTTCTACATTTAGTAAGTTTCACATGTACCCTTGTAAGACGCACGGTAGGTGTGGTCCCACCAATAACCCTCCTTCCACCCATCTTTCCCCCTCCTCATTACAGGATTTAAGACTACCGAGGTACTTAAATTCTTTTTTCTTTTGATATTTGGAGCTCTCAAAATGACACAATTTATATAGATTGAAAAAACATAATGGAGTATAAATTTAAAAAGGGATTATGGATTGTACAAAGGCATAAACATGCAAAAATAATTTTGTAGGGAGAAACAGATTAATAATGAATAGTGAATGAGAGGTGAATACTGCCTTTTATTTGTTTATGTTTTACCATAAGTATCTATTTGTTGGAATGTGAAATATGAGTCATCAAAACCAACTCCTCATGCAACAGAGTCACTCCTACATATAATTCACCCAAATAATGGAAATTTAAAAGAATTCTGATTTTTACAAAGCAAAACGCTTCTGATGCCCAGAACTACACCAGTGAGTCAACCTCCTGACAACAGTGTTAGGAGAAGCTTGCACTCCACGCTGCACTCCAGGAACCATCTGAGCAGGGATCTTAGGTTTGCGACCCATCCACATACACTAGGCGTCCAGCGTAGATGGCAAGGCACCCAACAGATGCTCAATTTAATGATTCCTAGCTGTCTGCTAATGTGCAAATTATGATTTACATACATCATCTCATTAATCATCACTGCAACTGTATGAATGAGTCACTGACATTATTAATCCATTATCCCTCAGTTTCAGGGAAGGATAACTACCCTATACGAGGTCACAGAGTAAGTGGCAGAGCTTTTAGTTAAATGCAGATGTGTCTCTCAAACCTAAGCCCTTTACTTCTCGGAAAGAATGTGGTATATTTTAATCTCCCCAACCAGGGAGCTTCAATTTCTAATTACAGAGATTTTGAAGTTGAGAACTGTGGCGCTATTTCTTTTCAATGACGTGGCGCATAACTGGTGAGACAGGGTTAAGAAAACTCCCGGGACTATTGAATTTAAGCCACTGAAAAAGGTCTGTGGATCCCTTTTCATCTCCTCTCTCCTTAATTTTATCACCACGTGAAACATTTCAATGCACGCGCCCTAAGTAGTGTTTATACACAAATGCACACTCAGTGTAGTTCTTATTTCCCTTATCGGTTCAACTCATAGTATCTATAGCTAATAAAAATTATCTCTCCAGTTCATAAAAGAGCCTGGGGTGGGCAACAATTATAAGAAAAGCAATTTTTGCTCATCTCTCCCTAGTATCTTTCATTTCTTCTTTTAAAAGAATGTCTTGTGAGAAAAACATTACCATGTAACAACAATTTCTATTTTCTGCCCTAAAATTTCACATAAGTCTGAGGGGGACATACGAAGGAGCCCTCTAACAATAAGTTGCTTCTGTATAACGTTTGCTCATCAAATACATTTTATTTTTTTACGTACTTTTCCAGATGAGATTGAAAAAGAACCTTATTGAATTTAGGTTTGCTCAATATATTACAACTTCCATGCGTGGTCTAAGACAACGAGTTGAAAGAGATCAGGGCTCTAAACTCTAACTCTTGAGCCGTGGATTCTGATTCCAAGACATAGTCCACCTCTGTTGAAATCGGTGTTGGAATCTCAAGGCGGCCCTTTGGAAGCTGAACCACGTGATGCTCTTGGATATTTTCAGACCCGAGCATCTCTGGTCCTGTACACCCTGACCTTTATTCTACTGTTACCTACACGTGTGCGTCACTGATTTGGCCTTCAGCAGACGCGGGACCCGTGTGCTTACCAGTGCCTGGTGTGGGGCACGGTTCACAGGGTTTGTTCCAGGCTTTGCCCACATTATAGGTACAGCAGCACATTCTCTTTGTCACATTAAAAGGCAATTCATTCTCACAAGTGGTTCCATTATAGCTTCGGTAGCAAAAGCTTTTTCTCATGTCTACAAAGAGAAAAGTAAGTTAGCCAAACCTTGCAGCAAGCAGTTGGTAATGAAGCCCACACGTCCGTAGACAACGTAGCTCTGAAAAAGTTCTCAGCTACCTGCAGCTGTCTTAAAATAACTCTTTAAGTCAAACATAAATCGTTTTTTAGACTGACATCTCTCCTGTTTTTATTTATTTATTTATTTTTGTAGAAACAGAGTCTCAATTTATCACCCTCGGTAGAGTGGTGGCGTCACACAGCTCACAGCAACCTCCAACTCCTGGGCCTAGGTGATTCTCTTGCCTCAGCCTCCCGAGTAGCTGGGACTACAGGCACCCGCCACAACACCCGGCTATTTTTCTGTTTTGCAGTTCAGCCAAGGCTGGGTTTGAACTTGTCACCTTCAGTATATGGGGCCAGTGCCCTACTCACTGAGCTACAGGCGCCGCTCATCTCCTGTTTTTAAATAAGGGATTTCATTTACAATTTTCTTGGGAGTTAATGTTAGTATATATTTGTTTCTCTGCTCAAAAGCATTTGTTTTTAAAAAAGGATTAAGCATTAAATTTCATATGTTCTTTTATTTGGGTAATAACGTTTATATGAATATAAATATTGTATATGAATATGAATATAAATATCCTTTATATGAATATATAGGAAAAACTAAAGAACATATACTGCAACTTTTGATGAAATGTCCTTACCTGAGACTCAAGCTTTTAAAAATGTAACGACAAGGTCAAAAGTCAGAAAGATTCTGGAAGACTTCAAAAATACTTAATTTCTAAATATTCTAAACAATAATTCTTTGTTTCTTCTTTCGAGGTAGACTCTTACTCTGTCATCCTGGGTAGAGTGCGGTGTCAATAGCCTAGCTCACAGCAACTTTAAACACCTGGGTGGAAGGGATCCTCCTGCCTCAGCCTCCCAAGTAGCAGGGACTACAGGCATGCACCTACCACCCCTGACCAGCTAGCTTTTACTATTTTTACTAGATAAGGTGTCTCAACTCTTGCTCAGGTTGATTTTCAACCCCTGAGCTCAAGCAATCCAGCTGCCTCAGCCTCCCAGAGTGCTAGGAGTACAGGCGTGAGCCTCACATCTGGCCTCTACACAGTAATTCTGAGACACAAGTGCCGACTGTGTGAAGTCAACAACGGGGATTAAGTAATTCATCTAGGAGATCTGTACCTACCCATGCAATTGTGGCCCCCATTGACCTGCATGTATTCAGGTGGGCAAATGCAGGTGTAATTTCCCAGGGTATTGTAGCAAGTCCCCGGCCCACACACTCCAGGATGCACAAAACACTCATCAATATCTAGAGTGGGTGAGAATATCCATTAATTAATACAGACATTTTTCCAATTAATTTATATTACTCGGGGTACTGAACAAAGGGTGGGCGGCTCCCCAAATCCATATTTACACATAATTTAGAAATACAGAAAATACCCCCAAATCTGCACTTACATGACATACATATCTCATTCTCCAAAGGAAAGACATCCAAATATTAAAAAAATAGTACAAATCATCTGAAAAAGTTATTCTAAAATGGCCAAAATAATTTATATGGCATGTATGTTTTTACACACACAGATATTTATTTAAATTCACATTCTTTAAATGGAATTTCTTCAAGGCCTACTTTTCCCTTATGTCATTTGAGCGAAGTTTTAATGTCAACTTAGAAATGAATGCAGGTTAGGAAGGCCTTTGTCTTTGTAGCTCCTTTCAAATTCGTCCCCATTTAGAGTCTAGAGACAGTGCAGCTGCTGGTGGCTCTCCTTATTAAATTATATTTCTTCCAGATGTATTTAACTCACACATTCCAAAAAAAAGATTATAATGGAATTAATTACGTTACATGTTTAAAATTGTTTTTTAGAAACATTCATTCATTCCACAAATAAATGCTGAGATTCTACTGTAGCTATAGTAGCGTGAGAGGTGGACCTTGCCTCTGGACTCACAACAGGCAAGTGGTGGGCAGCATGAGATAGGCCCCTAATAGGATGACTGTAATGCCACGTGATAAATGAGGAAATTTTTTTGGAGGAGGAGTACAGAGTCTCACTCTGTTTCCTTGGGTAGAGTGCTGAGGCATCATAGCTCACAGCAACCTCAAAACCTTCAGTGCAAGAGATCCTCTTGCTTCTGCCTCCCCAGCAGCTGGGATTACAGGCACCTGCCATCACACCCGGTTGATTTTTCTAGTTTTAGTGGAGATGGGAGTCTTGCTCTTGCTCAGGCTGTTTTTGAACTCCTGAACTAAGCAATCCACCCATCTCGGCTTCCTAGAGTGCTAGAACTACAGGTGTGAACCAATGCACACAGCTAAGAATAAAGGAATGTTAAACAGAAGGGCCCCCACACAACCTTCAAATTTCAGACCACGTAGTCCAACATTTACAAATTACTGAACCACATTCGCTTAACACGAGCATTTAAGCTTACCTATCTTTCCTATGTAAAGTGTAATTCTTTTCAATATTTGAACCAGTAACTTATTTGATGATGTATATGTTCACACTACTCCTTTCCCCCTCATTTATATTTAATCAGTTCTTCTAGGAAAGCACCAGTAAACTACAGCAAGTGAGCTGTAGAAGTTAATTCATCCATCATCATACAACCCAGCAACACTGATACGAAAAGACAAAAGCGATAAACCAGTTGATAGATCCTCGACAGAATTGGGGGATGGGGCTTTTCTCCTGTCCCCGGCAGTCACTTGGCTTTAAGGAGCCGAAGCCTTTTGTGGCACCGCCTCCTCTCACCTTCACAGATGCGGGTCTCCTCGCTGAGATAGTAGCCTTGTGGGCACTCACACTGGAAGCTCCCGAAAGTGTTGATGCAATTTCCACCCTGGCAGAGACCTGGTAACTCCTGGCATTCGTCAATGTCTGCAAAAGGGGAGACATTTTACTTACCATGAACCCAGAAAGAAAGGCAAGAATGAGTATCAGAGCTTTTAGAAATGTGATTCTCAAAGACATCTGTACCAGAATGTTCACAGCAGCCCAATTCATAATTGCTAAGTCATGGAAGAAACCCAAGTGCCATCGATCCACGAATGGATTAATAAATTGTGCTACATGTATACCATGGAATATTATGCAGCCTTAAAGAAAGATGGAGACTTTACCTGTTTCATGTTTACATGAATATTTTTCTTAGGAAAGTATCTCAAGAATGGAAGATTCTTCCATTCATTGGAAGTATCCAATGTACTCAGCCCTACTATGAAGCTAATTTATAGTTGTCGTATGAAGGGTATAACCCAACTATAACACAAGAATATGGGGAAAGGAGCAAGGGTAGGCAGGGGAGGGGGGAGGTTGGGGCAGAGGGAGGGTAATTGGTGGGACCACACCTACGATGCATCTTAGAAAGGTATAGGCGAATCTTACTAAATGCAGAGTACAAACGTCTTCATATAATAACTGAGAAAATGCCAGAAAGGCTATGTTAATCAGTTTGATGAAAACAGTTCAGACTGTATATGAAACCAGCACATTGTACCCCTTGAGTGCACTATAGTACACAGCTATGATTTAATAATAAAGACAATAAAATTAAAAAAAAAAGAAAAATGCAATGGTGGCAATGAATTGACTAAGAAGGTTTTCAAACAACACAAATTTCACATAAGATATTAAACTTGTGGCTTGGCGCCTGTGGCTCAACGGGCTAAGGCGCCAGCCACGTACACCTGAGCTGG
>CAUYON010083361.1:0-10018 GCA_963573935.1 Arctocebus calabarensis
CCCCCCCCCCCCCCCCCCCCCCCCCCCCCCCCCCCCCCCCCCCCCGCCCCCCCCCCCCCCCCCCCCCCCCAGAAGTATCCAAACCAAGCCTCCTAAGTGGTCTTTCTGAGCTTGCAAAAAAACAGAACAAAGAACTTGCGAGTCATTCCACCACTCCCTGAATTCCCTTGCTGTTGACTTTGGGGAGGATGACCTCAATACCCTGCCCCTGAGAGTTTCTGCGAACATGGATTGAACTTTGCTTGAGGCCTTAGTTCTGAACCCTGAACTGGAGGCTGCAATAACCTCCCTCTGAAGCCATCAGTCCCAAACACACAGGACCCCGAGCCAGGATTTCTCCCTCCAACCTCCCCCGACCTGTGGGTGGCTTCTCCTGGAACCGCTGGCTCATATCTCTGGAGCCTGTGGTTTGGGGATTGCCGTTAGCCAACTACAACAGGGCCTGGAGAGTGTACTTTGGGTCTAAAATGGGAAGTGGACCCACCCTCTGAGTAATGGTCATCCCTCAGCAGGTCTCAGCTGGCTGGCGGCTACAAGTGACCCCTCTTCCCACCACTCTCATCCCGGTTGCCTGTGACCAGTGAGAGTGACCAGTCCCATCCCACTCCCATCCCTTCTGCCGTCTCCTCAGAGTGTGACTCTGTACTCACCCTGCACCCTCCTGTATGCTGGGGAAGGTGGAGCCACCAAGCAGCCGCTGTAGACCGTCCGGGCTGCCATGCCACTGGGGGGAACAAGAGCCGGGACTTAGCACGGCAGCCCCAGCCCCTGCTTCACACAGGGATGGGCAGAAGATGCTGCACCTGTGACCCAGTCACTTCGGCAACACTGGGCTCTGCAGCCCCTAGAAGGTGTCATTGGCTAGCTGCCTTGGGACAGTTACAGAATCCATTTTAAGTGCTAGAAAGGACTTTAACACTATTCTAACCAACATGGGCCTGGGAAAGTGGGAGGGGAAGAGGCCTGCCAGGTACCCACCCAGAGTAAAAGGCAGAGCCGAGACCCCAAACCCACTGGTGGCACCGGGGCCAGTGCCCTCCCTTCTCATCTCCCTGAGTCTCAGCTCCTACTTCCCAGTGGATTTTTGTCCATGGAAATTAGTTTGTAAAACCCTGCAAAGGAAAAAAGTGTGCTGAGAGGCCGGACAAAGTCAGCCAGCGTTTGCCACAGATCTCCCTGACGTGGACAGATACTCAAGATGTTATTACATACTCTCGTCTTATTGAAGGAGCACGTTCTATACTTTCTCCTTATTTCTCCAGACCCCTTTGTTATCATCAAAGCTCCTTGCATGGTGCTTAGGTTAATGCTCAGGAGAAAATTCTCATACTAGACCATTATTTTCAAAATGCACGGTTTAGCATCTAAAATATTTCTACCCCCAATATCACACAACCTAGAAAGGCAAAAAAAAAAAAAAGACTCTATTATCCCCATTTTTGTAAAGATAAAATAGTTCTTTGAAAGGTGAATTAACTTACCCAAAGCCATATTTGTCATAAGTGGCTCAAACAGACCTAGAACCCAAATCCGGGTTTACTTCAAATACTTTGTAGAGTTCTAGCCTCCGGCAAGATAAAAGCTGACTTAAACAATAATTCATAGTTCATTCCTTCCCTTTGGGGACCCTGAAATCAATGTTCCTTTGAAACATGATAGTTTGTACAGATAAACAAGTGTACCTGTCACCACCTCCCTTTCTTTTCCCAACCTGGGATGCAGGTACTGAACGAGTATCCTAAGGCCTTGGGGCCTCCCATTTCTAAATCTCCTGTGACTAATGAAACTCTGTCCCCACTCACAAATTTGCCCCCCTCCCCAGGGTAGAGTCTGGGGCATCCTAAGAGCCTTTCAGGACAGCAGGTATCTGAGCCATTGCTCTGGAATGAATGACTGGACGGTCCAGCCTCTTATTTTAAAGGAAAAGGATGTGAGAAAACACATCAGTCAATCTGGGGTTTACACGGCTGAGATAAAATCTCCCTCATCAATTTTTCTACTTGGGAGTTTCTTCTGGAATATATGAGAAAAGAAGTGAACAGCTAAAGGTGGAAAAGATGAGCTAATCTGGGGTGTTCACTTAGTCTTAGTCTTGCCAATAAAGAAGATAACAGAAAATGTTTCAAAGAAAAGACAACCAGCAAATGAATACCCAAAGGAATAAGGAAGAATTACTTCCTCAAATTTTTCTCCAAAAATAAAAATGCAAAACATATAACATAGGAGGCACTGAACTCATACTTGAAATCGCCTGATACGAAAAAAGATTTTTTTGTTCAAACATAGAGAGATGAGTTCCTCTTAAACAATTCTACTTTTGCGTCTACCAAGTTCAAATGGGCTTTTCTGTAAAATAAGGTAGTGCATGAAAATCTCTTGCAGCCTTGCAACAAGTGTGTGTCTGTGTGTGTGTGTTACCCTACACATACAAACTGTGCTTTAGTTCAAACCCTCACCCATCTCTCATTTGCAAAGGGGCGCTAGCCTAAAAACTGCCCCAGTTCTTGAGCAGATGCTTGCACTGCTGTCTGAAATGCAGATCTGACCACTTCCTCCCTCTGGCTGAAGCCGGCCCAGACTCCCCCCTTGCCCACGTGACAAAGCCCACCCTCGTAGACATAAGGTCCCTGCCTCCTTCTTCAACCTCTGTGCTCATCACTTCCTTCCTCACAGCTCGTGCTTCAGCAATACAGACTTCTTCATAGCCTCCTGTCCACACCGCATGAGTTTTCTCCCCCAGGACTTTGCTCACATTGGAACCTCTGCCAGGAACCCAGCCTGCCCCTCTGGGAAAGCTTCCCTACATAACACAACCCAGCTACCTTCCCCTTCTCCCACAATGCCCTGGGCATAACTGTGGCTAGCACCTAGAATCATCTGGTTTGCTGTCTGTGTCTGTTATTATACTAAAAAAACAAAAATCTTTTATTGAGAAACAGCATACATCCAAAATCACTGAAATCTTAAGTAGGCAACCTGTTGACTGTTTTCTCATTTGAGCCAGCACCCAGGATGGGAAAGTGGCAGCCATTGTGTTTTTGAGGTCAGAGGCTGAGTTTTGTTCATTTTTATACAGCTCCAAGCACAGTGGCTAGCAGGCAGTATGTGCCTAACAGATGCTTGTGGAATCAATCAATGAATGGTAACCTCACTCTTCCTTTCTCTCTGCTTGACCCACTTACCTTTTCTACCAATTCTCACTTTACCTGAGTTCACTAACAGGATAATTCAGGATTCCTTGCCCAGGCTTTGAGAACTTGAATCCTAAGAGATGAGGGTTGTGAAGAAATGTCAGTAGTTGGGGAAAGAAGCAGGGGGAGGAGATTGGCTGCTGAGCACCAAGCCTGGTTGTGCAACCTGGTAAGATCCAAGACTCAGCCGTAAGAGAAAATAAAAGTCTTTTCTCTTTATAGACTCGAAGCCATAATCTTACTGCCCAAGCAAGTCACAGTAGCTGTATCAGTCAAGAACAAATAAAGAAATCATTAGAGAATTGCACATTTCGGCCTTTTCGCGTGAGATTTAAGAAAAAGGAACACATGACATCCATTTCTTCCACCCCCGCCCCTGGTGCCAGGCAGCAGCATCACCCCACATGGACAGCTGGCACCACACCTGACGAGCGAGGGCTCTTTCCTCCCTCCACCCACATAGGAAATTACGTGATGTATATAGCTCAACAGTGTGTCACACTTCTCTGAAAAGTCCACAACACGAAGTAATAAACCTACCATTTAGTTAGCAAGTACTACGGGCCCCGTGATAAGTGACCACTTACCTGCGTTCCCACATTGCATCTTCACGGCTACTCTCAGGTGGGTGAGATTCTCTTCCTTTGACAGGTGAGAACCCTGAGCATGGGCAGCTGGAGTATACGCCCATATCTTTGACTCCCAAAGCTATAATGATAACCACACTGCTGGTGAGCTATATGACCTGCTTCCCCGCATCCCTCCTACCAATGAGAAGACCAGTAGTGCTGAGATTGAGAAGCTTAGATCTGGGAATGCTCCCCCCTGAACCAATGGACCTGGAAACTCCAGATAGACTGGGAGGATAAGTCCATCTTCCCATCTTCGTGTCTGCTCCACATCCTCAGCCTCACGGCTAGAAACCAGGTTCATTGGGTGTTACTCAGGGCTAACGCCTAAATTCTGATGGTAGCCTTTCTTTGAGGAGCTAGAGCTCCCCATTTACGTTCACCCAAGGCCTTATTTGGGAAGAAGTATTTTGGAGAGGCTCATAGTATACAAGGTAGAAGCACTGAAAACACTACCCTCTCCCAAGGACAGCCACGCCATTCAGGGACAGGCCCTTCTGAAACAGAGGGGAACCGTTCCCCAAAGGAGAGCTCTTAACGGAGGGATCAGCTAAGGTTTCCTCAGCACGAAGCTGGACGTAAGGAAAAGCATCCCTCTTTCTGGTCTGAATGAGGGCTCCTTGCAAAGAGGCATGTCATCCTGGGGCCTACCTAACACTCTGGGACACCCCAAAGAAGGGACTTTCTGGCACGGTTCAAACCAACTACAGAGCCAGGCCTGGCTGAGGCTCCCCAGCACAGGGGACAAACACAAAGCCACTCTGTCCCCACGTGCAGACCTGTAAAGATCCCCTCCTCCCACTTCTCAGATATCCCCTGTTTTCATTCTACTACCCAGCGGACAGACTCCCTGGGCTCTGATCTGCACTCCAACCTATTTCTATGTCCCCTGGATCAATACATGTTATAATTGTCCCCACCGTGGGGAAGGCCTGTAGTTGAGGACTTCTGAGCCCTGCAACTTTGGCACCAACAGGAGAAAATATGGAAAAGGGAATCCAAACATTTACAAATATTTCAGAAAGTTTAATTCAAACTGCCCCAAGTAAATAAGAGAGTATTCAGGAGATGCTCATTTTTCTAGGACTCACTTATTTCATCCCAAATAAAGATTTCATCCTAAATAAGCAAACAAACAAACAAAAAGCCCATGTCACCAGTCCCCACTCCTCTTTGGTTTCTCACAGGCATGAGATCTTTTTCATGCCGTTTGCTTCAACGCTATTGTATTTCTTCTGCGCTTTGAAACCGAACCCTTCTTTGATGGATATTAGTAGAACGTGCTTTCGCATCTCCCTAATGAACTTTCTCTTGGAAAATATCCAAAACGGGGAGGATCCTAGATGTGTAATGATATTTTGTTTAAAGCAAAGAGAGACCCTCTCTTCTGGTGTCCCCCTCTTTGGTTCACCCCAGAGGAATAATCAGCCAAGAATCACAGATGGGATCATTTACAGTTTTACTTTCAAGTCCCCCAGCCCGCATTCAGATTGTGTTTACTTGGTCAAAGGCTGCAGACTAGTCAGGGTGGGCCTCCTGACGATCCCATCTTGCTGGCTCCCAGATACTCTGATTGGGATTAAACCTGCGTGGATCTGTCAGAAAGTGATTGATGGAGAGGCTGCTTTGCGATGCTTGGGGTAAACTTGAGAGGATAGAAAACTTCAGACGTGGAGGCAATATTCTTCAGGGGACCTCTCAGCTTTTGTGTCTGGAGGTGCCCAGGACAACAGTCCTTACAGTAATTACTGGCTAAACAAAAGGTAAATCCACCCAAAATGGAAGACAGCTTGGAAAAAGCCCCCTTTAGTGGCAGTGTTCTTTATATCTTTAAACAATTGAAAATATCCTGTGGGGAACAGTTTTCTAGAATCCAATCAACATTAATTTCAAATAAAACTAAGTATAGAGGAAATAATTGAGCAATAAAACACAAGGCCATTAGATGTACCTATGTTGGTTTCCTTATTTTTCCCTCAATGAGTGTTTCCTTAGGGAGAGATTAACTAGAATCATTAGTATTTTCTAAACAAAACTGTGTGAAGCTGAACAACTTACAATAGACAAAACAATTGCCAAAGCACCAAATTCTCAGTGTGGCCCAGCAGAGAAAAGAGTGGATTGGGCCCCAGGAAACCTGCATTCTTTCCTGGGTCGAGTCACCTGCTAGTTGTGCTGGCTTAGACAAGATCTTGCTTTTTGCATCTCTGCTTCTTCATCTGTAAAATGCAGACACGTATCCAGGTCTTGTCCTTTATAGATGTGTTCTGGGAGTCAAACGAGGCTGTGAAGGTGACACCACCTGTGATCTGACTAATTATCACCAATCACCTTTGACGTATGGACTTTACAGGTGGAGATGTCCCACTTGGCTCAGTATCACTCACAGGTCATCATTCAGATCTTCCCAGCTCAGAGGTTCAGAACTTTTCACCTCTATTTTTTTTGTTATTGTCTATCTTTTTCCCCCTTTATTTTTAGTTGACATGTAATGATTCTACATACTTAGTGGATACAGAATGACATTTTGATAAATATATAAAATGTGCAATGATCAAATCAAGGTAATTAGCATATTCATCATCTCAAACGTTTATCCTTTCTTTGTGTTGGAAAAAGTCAAAATCCTCTCTGGTAGCTATTTGAAAATGTACCTTAAATTGCTATTAACTATAGTCACTTCCCATGCCACAGAGCCCTAGGACTTAGTCCTCCTGTCTAGCTGTAGTTTTGTATCTGTTAGCCACCCTCTCCTTATCTCCCTTCTCCCACCCTCCTTCCCAATCTCTAATAACCATCAATATAATCTCTACATCTATGATCTTAACCTTTTTTAACTCCCACATATAAGTAAGAACATTCAGCATTTATTGTTCTGTGCCTGAAGGACTTAACATGTCCTCCAAACTTATCTATCGGCCACAAATGACAAGATTTCATTCTTTATTATGACTGAATAACATTTTAGGGTGTGTGTGTATATATATATATAAAATCATATAGTTTGTGTCCTTCATGCTGTTGATGTGACGTATTTATTGATTTGCATATGTTGAACTATCCTTGCATCCTTGGAATATACCCCACTTGATCATGATGTATTGTCTCTCTTTTTTTTAGAGATAGTCTCACTTTGTCACCCTTGGTAGAGTGCCATGGCATTATAGCTCACACCAACCTTTAGCTCTTGGGCTTAGGCCTCCAGCTCTTGTCTCAGCCTCCCGAGTAGCTGGGACCACAGGCACCTGCCACAACGCCTGGCTATTTTTTGTTGCAGTTTGACCTGAGTTTGAGTTTGGACTTCAAACCTGCTACCCTCTGTATATTGGGCCGACGCCCTACTCACTGAGCCACAGGCACCGCCCGATGTATTGCCTTTCTGATGGACTGTTGGATTTAGTTTACTAGTATATGTTTGAGGATTTTTGCATCTATATTCATCAGGGACATTGGCCTATAGTTTTCTTTTTTTGTTGACTCCTTGGCTGGTTTTGGTATCAGCGTAATGCTGGCCATATAGCACAAGTTAGGAAGAATTTTCACCACTTTCATTTCTGGAATTGAGAATTAGACTTAGATTGGTAGACCGCAACAGTGAAGTCATCTGCTCCCGGGCTTCTCTTTGACAGATTTTACATTATTGATTCCATCTCATGGCTTGTTACTGGTCTGTTCAGGTTTTCTATTTCTTCCTATATTCTTTGCTTCTTTCTTCCTTTTTATTATTTACCTTTGTGGTTTGGCAATTTTTGGTAGTGATAACACTTTATTCTTTTCTCTTTCTCATTTATATATCTGTTCTAACAGTGAGTTTTACATTTTCATGTGTTGTCATGATGATAAATATCATCCTTTTGCTTCTAGACACAGGACTCTTAAAGATTTCTTACAATGCTAGACTAGTGGTGATGAATTCCTCAGTCTTTGTCTGAGAAAGACTTTATTTCTCCTTCATTTCTCAAGGATAACTTTACTGGATATAGTACTCTAGGCTGACAGTTTTTTGTTTTTTTCTTTTAGCACTTTGATTATATCATTCCATTCTCTCTAGGCCTCTAAGGTTTCTGCTGAGAAATCTGCTATTAGTGTGATGGAGATTCCTTTTCATGTGACTTGATGCTTTTCTCTCTCTAGTTACAGAATTTTCTCTTTGTCTTTGACTTTTGACAGTTTGATTATGTGTCAAAGAGGATATTTGGCGATTGAATCTATTTGGGGATCTTTGAGCTTTCTGTATCTGAATGTCTGTATCTCTCCCAAAGCTTGGGCTGTTTTCAGCTATTATTTCAATTAATGTCTTTTCTGTGCCTTTTCCTTTCTCTTCTTCTTGAACTCCCAAAATGTGAATATTTGCTTGTTTAATAGTGTCCCATATATCACATGGGTGTTCATCATTCTTTCTTATTCTTTCTTTCTTTCTTTTGATCTAATCAAGTTTTTTTTTTAAATTAAATCATAGCTGTGTACATTAACGCAATCATGGGGTACAATGTGCTGGTTTTATATACATTCTGAAATATTCTCATCTAACTGGTTAACATAGGCTTTATGGCATTTTCTTAGTTATTGTGTTAATACATTTATACTCTGAACTTTGAACTTCATTATTTAATTTAATTCATTGCTTAATTACTGTTTTCCTATGAGTGATTATACTGTGGTTAATATGTTAGCATAGCAGTAGTCCCAGATAGTTTTTTGTTTGTTGGGAGGTCGGGTTATGGGGGGGAAGAGCTAATACTTTGCATGAAATATCTTATTTTATAACAGTGAAATTGCTTTCTCTTTTGTGTTGTGATTATTTTTGAGGTGAAATTTAAGTTTTTGTGTGAGTAGTACTATTATACCTATCTTGAGTGTCTTGCTTGTACTGTATCACATTATACCTTTGTTTAATTCTTAAACTGCTCACTTGTTAAAAAAAAAAAAACCCTGTCTGGGCCTGGGGCCTTTTTAAGAGAATAAATATTTGGCAATAAAAAAAAAAGACATTTATATTCTGCATTTAGTACGTTTCACCTGTACACTTGTATCCTTGTAAGATGCACCATAGGTGTGGTCCCACCAATTACCCTCCCTCCACCCATTCTTTTCCCTCCCCTCCCCTCCCCTCCTTTGCCCTTTTCCCCATATTCTTATGCTATAATTGGGTTATAGCCTTCATATGAAAGCTATAGATAAGTTTCATAGTAGGGCTGAATACATTGGATACTTTTTCTTCCATTCTTGAGATACTTTGCTAAGAAGAATATGTTCCAGCTCCATCTAACATGAAAGAGGTAAAGTCTCCATCTTTCTTTAAGGCTGCATAATATTCCACAGTATACATATACCACAATTTATTAATCCATTCGTGGGTCGATGGGCACTTGGGCTTCTTCAATGACTTGGCAACTATGAATTGAGCTGCAATAAACATTCTGGTACAAATGTCTTTGTTATAATGTGATTTTTGATCTTCTGGATATAAACCTAGTAGGGGAATTATAGAATCAAATGGCAGGTCTATTTTTAGATCTCTAAGTATTCTCCAAACATCTTTCCAAAAGGAACGTATTAGTTTGCATTCCCACCAGCAATGTAGAAGTGTTCCCTTTTCTCCACATCCATGCCAACATCTCTGGTTTAGGGATTTTGTGACATGGACTAATCTTACTGGGGTTAGATGATATCTCAAAGTAGTTTTGATTTGCATTTCTCTGATGATTTAGGATGCTAAGCATTTTTTCATGTATCTGTAGACCATGCGCCTGTCTTCTTCAGAGAAGTTTCTCTTCAGGTCCCTTGCCCACCCTGAGATGGGATCACTTGTTCTTTTCTTGCTCATACGTTTGAGTTCCTTGTGGATTCTGGTTATTAAATCTTTGTTGGAGGCATAACCTGCAAGTATCTTTTCCCATTCTGAGGGCTGTCTGCTCACTTTACTTACTATGTTCTTGGCTGTGCAGAAGCTTTTTAGTTTGATTAGGTCCCAGTAGTATATTTTTGATGCTGCTTCAATTGCCTGGGGAGTCCTCCTCATAAAATATTCGCCCAGGCCAATTCCTTCAAGAGTTTTCCCTGCACTTTCTTCTAGTATTTTTATAGTTTCATGTCTTAAGTTTAAATCTTTAATCTCTAATTAGGTTATTTTTAAAGACCTGTCTTTAAGTTCAGAAGGTTTTGTTTCAGTTTGATCTAGTCTATTGTTGAAGCTCT